>JASDQU010108510.1:79578-92182 GCA_032191745.1 Picea mariana | reverse complement strand
ATAATAGAAAATTTTAGGAAAATGGGTTGAATTGGTATGCATGGGTAATCTCCCCGTGTCTCTCTCTTAGTAATTATCTTAGACACTCCCCTCTCTTGTGTATTAATTCATCCCCCATCCCTTTTTCATGTCCCCTTAGCAACCGGCATCACATTTTATTATTAAAACATAGAAATACAATTTGCATATTACATTGTTTTGGTCGTAGCCACATATTACATCTACATAAGCATTAATTAAATTGGGGATTATAATGGGGATGTTACAACACCTACAAAAATTTCCAATACATAACCCTCTTCCCCATATTCCTACACAACTTAAGGAATGAGATCCCCTTCTCTAATTAGCAGTCCCTTAGGCTATCCCACTTCCTTTAGGGCTCAAGTACAAGTTGGCTAGGAAATATCACTTTTGGGATTCCAAGGAATTATCAATTGTAGCAAATTTCTTCATTGACATCCATTATCATTTTGTAAAACCACAATTCTCACTTAATTCATGGTTATAGCTTTTTGTAATTCATTTACAACATGCTCATGACACTGTTCTCAAGGATAATTCTCCCAAAGAAAAGATAGTTCATAGGGTAAATTCGAACTCCTAATAGTTCGAGTTGTCTGCTAATTCAAAAAATGCCCAACCTTCGAACTCTTTATTTCAAACTTTCCACCAAATAATAGTTTACTTGCATGGAAAAAAGGGAAAACTTAAGTTGCATTACATGAAGGGGGCACATGTCCACACTAAGGTGACTTAGGCCCACATATCTCCTTCATGCACTAACCCCCATAAGGATTAATTAAACAATAAATAGATAATAACAGAGGGACATAATTAAGGTTACAAATAATTTGGGTTAAATCACTACCTAAGGTCTTTTTCATTTGCCTACTTAAGCTTCCTCAGTTTTTCCCTATTGTGGAATCATAGGCTCCATTATTTTTTTCCTTCTCTTATGTAATTGATGATGTATTTTATTATCATTTAATATTCTATTACAATTTATATTTGTTAGCTTATAGCCATTCATCATGTACATACACAATACAAAACTAAGGATCAAAATTGGGGTATTACACGCATGGTCAATGAGCCCCCCCCAAAATGTTATGGCCTAGACCATGTGTCCCAATTCTCAAAATTATAACCATTTCTAACATGTAAGCTAGATATCCCCTATGTAATGTTTGTTTTGTGGCCTAAGAAATTACGCCCAACCCAAGAACTCTAGAGGAAATTAATAGGTATTTTGACCTTAAACCACAACCTAGACCCCAAGAGTCATCCATATTATTGTGAATCTTGTTTTTTCCACCATATATCACTTACGTGCCAAATATTTTATAGATCATAGGTCACAAGAACCATCCCTAATATTGAAAATATTTAAATAGTTGTGGTATCCATCTTGTAGACTTAATATTCCCCATATAAAACATGTTTTATGACTCAAGACCTAGTAATAACCCTTGAGAACTATGGTTGGGACCTCAAAAACCATCAACGGGACAATGATTCCATACCAGGTTTCATACATCTTCAAGATTGTAGAGTTTGGTTTGCTATCAAAATGCCTACAAATAAAATATGTAAAATGAATTAAGTATTACAAAAGTAGATTTGACAAATTATATTATAGTAGCGTAATGGTATTTCGAGGTGTCCTTTTGAAAGTTTGTATAAAGTTTGTATAAGACACGAGAAAGGAAATAAAATTTAACTTAAGATAACATTGATTATAAAGATTAATGAATCAAACACAAAACCTAGTTTGTAATTATGGCGGTGTGTATAACATCCATTCATAACCCAAATACATGGATATGGATTGGAGATATAAATAAACTATAAGGACAACACAAACTATGAACCCCTAAATTATGGATATAAATGATTCTAAGCCCTATGTTGCAACACAAGGATATAAAAATACTTTGAGAGGCTTGTGAGTTTTATAGACTATAGAGTTACTGGGTGGGAGTTGTAAAATTTGTGAAGCGGCTTTTGTATTACACATGATCGTCATTGTGTTATATGTATGTTATATTTGAATTAATATTTGTTTTAGTTAATGATTTGTTTTTAATTTTTAAGAAACAAATATATATTTTTAATTAATAATTTTTTCTAAATTATTTTTTAAAATTTTAACATAAATTTTAATAAATAAATAAATCTAAATTAATATTAAAACTTATAAAAATTGAAGTAAATTTTGTTTAATTAAAACAAATTGCGTATAATTACTTATTGCAAATAGATTCTTAATTAAAACACAAAAGATACAATGGTACACACACATTACACAGATATTTTATCTTAAATCAAGAAAATCAACAACCTATTTAGAACCACACCTTTAATCTTTTATTTATTATATATTTTCATTGTTTACAATGTAATATATATATGATCTGGTTGCATTGGAAAACCCTAATCCACTGACCTAGATTAGTCAACAACCCTAATTCCTTAACTGGAATTAGAAAACCATCGGTTAAAACCATGTTTGATCACAAAAATAATATAACACATACTCAACATGGTGTCCCAATTGAACAAACTACCGGTAGTAACCACTATGTATGCCAACAGTACCCTAGCATCCTTGAAATGTAAACAATATTTTTCTCCATACAACCTAGCAATCAGAGACATTACATAAACATATGGTTCTTGTAGATTGGTAATGGAGTAGATACCATCACCTTTGATGATCTGGATTTTATGAGCAGAACGAAATGACTACAGATTATTAACTGGTGCTTAACACAAAATAACAGAGATACAATAAAATTGGCTTTCTATTCAATAAGGAAATAAGCTGAAACTGTAAAATGCAGCCGAAAACAAGCTTGTTGGAATGGTGGTGGCTTATCTCTAAGAAGAGATGTGACGACTGTGCTCATTCGCAAGAAGATGGTTACAATGAGTCTCTAAAGGCATTTTTTTTACAATAAACAGGAATGTCAAAAACCCTAGACATCCAAAAACCTAACCCTAGGATATGAAGTGCCAAAAGTCATGTGGGCCCCATTTGGGTAAGTCAATACATCAACTTCCCGGGGTCGTAGATTTTTCATACGATCTTTGTTTAACGCGCTCGATACCTCGTTAGAAATATCTATCCGAGGAATACAACTTTTGTGTGATAAAAATCGAAGGAACTTCCATTTTTCATTTCAATGTTGTTCCCTGTTTTCCCAAAAAACATCGTTTAGGGCCTCAAAACAACTCCAGAAGTTCAGGACCCGAAAAACTACTAAAAATAGTAAATTACCAAAATTGCCAGAAAATTGTTATGAGCCAGTTGGAAAAAGGTGGGTGGCCACTGATATCCACCTGGATCAATCCTCCCTCCTTGGGAAGTAGTGGTCTCCATTGCGTTGATTTCCCCCATCAGATGAGGAAATTTCTGCTGAATTTGGCCTGGGGTGAGACACTTGCCTTGGTGCAGGAGTTTCCCTTCTTTGACGACTTGATAAAGATAGATTATTTGTTGTCGAGTTCTCTTGATCTGCCTGTCCACAATCTAATCATTAGATGCCTGTTGTATGCAGTCGGGGTTGATCTCTGTTGGTGTCAATTGTTCTGTTACTTCTCAGATGTCCAGTAATGGGGGGAAATAAGGGTGAAGGATATCCACGTTGAACACTGGGTGTAGGCCAAGGAAAGGAGGATTGTTGAGCTCAAAAGAATTATCCCCCACAGCCTTGGTGATGGTGTACGACGCATAACGAAGTGGGTGAAGATTCTGATGGGGTCTTGTAAGGCGTTCTTTCTGCAAGTGCAACCAAACTTTGTCTCCCACCTGAAAATTATGTGGCACCCGATGTTGATCATGGCGTTGATGGTACTTGTCATTGGACTTCTATAGGATATCCTGAACATGTTGGTGGATGTGTTGGATCCTCTCAATGAACCGGGTGGCTTTTTCAACTTCAGCTGGAGCAGGAGATGAGTCGGTCGAGGTGACTGCAAAGGGAAGTGCAACATCTATGGGACCCAATGGTTGGAATCCCAACCCCACCTGAAAGGGGTTGTGGCAAGTTGAGATATGCAGGGCTCAGTTGTAGTTGTGTTGTACATAGGGAAGGCTCACATCCTATGTGCGAGGGTGCTTGGAACTATACATGCGAAGGATATGCACAATCATTCAATTTATGACCTCGATTTGGCCATCTGTCTGGGGGTGGAAGGTCATGGATTTGGTGAGCTTGGTGTCCAGCGGTGACCAGAGGCTTGACCAGAATGTGCTGAGAAATTGACTGTCTTGATCTGAGACAATGGTTTGTGGGATTCCAAAATGTACCCAGACTCATTCAAAGAAGAGCTTGGTAGTGGCCTTTGCTGTGATTCTCTTCTTGCATGCAACCAGAATTGCCATCTTAGAAAAGCGATCAACAACCACAAAAAACATAGTCATTTCCCTTGGTGGATGGGAGGCCCGACGTGTTTTCCATTGAGATGGATTCCCATGGCCTTTCAGGAATAGGAAGAGGGGTTTAAAAGCCCTATTTCTTAGTGGTTGGTTTGGCAATAGCATAGGCAGTGCAAGATCTAATATACTTTTTGACCTCTTGTTGAAGTTTCGGCCAGTAAAAATGTTTCTGTAGCATCACCATTGTCTTTTCAACACCGAAGTGTCCTGCCACCCGACTATAGTGGGATTCCTAGATCAACTTCACTCGCTCTCTTGATGGAACACAAATATGGCCCAAACGACATAACAACCCATCCTGAAGATGGAAATTATTGACAACTGCGTTTGCACCCAACATTTGGTAGGTGGTGGCGAAGTCCAAGTCTGTCTCATAGAGTTGGAGCCATCCAGAGGTCTCATGGCCGCAAGAGTCTATCACCGTGGTGAGTGCCATGATTGGCGGTCTGCTGAGGAAATCAGTGATGCAGTTGGTGCTTTCTGTTTTATACTTGATGTTGAGGTGGAATTGCTGGAAGTATGTGGACCACTTTTGATGGTGGTCATTCTGCAATTTTCCTTGTGTATGCATAAACTACAGTGGCTTATGATCAGTGTGGATGATTGTCTCCTTCCCAAGAATTTAATGTCTCCATTGGTGGTAGGCTTGCATAATGGAGTACATTTCTTTGTCGTAAGTATGGTACTTACGAACAACATCGAATAGTGTATCACTATGATAGGCCATGGGGTGGTCATGCTGAGTGAGAATGACACACACAACATAGTCTGAAGCATATGTCTCGATCTTAAAGGGCTACTACAATTTTGGTAGTGAAAGTAATAGGGATGAGCACAAGAGCTGCTTCAAATCATCGAACACTTGTTGTTGGGACCAACACCACGTAAATTTCTCCTTACCATCACCCATGGTTATTTCGTTGAGGGCCCATGGAATATGGGAGAATCCCAACACAAACCTGCGGTAGAAATTGGAAAGGCCCAAGAAGGTTTGAAGCTCAATGAGTGTGGTTGGGGCTATCTATTCACGAATGACTTGGATCTTGGTTGGATCCACATGTATGCCATGTTGATCAATGATGTAGCCCAGGTAATGGAACATGTCCATGCCAAAGGAGCATTTTTCCAAGTTGGCGTATAGCTTGTGTTGTCACAGGGTATGCACAACCTATTGAATATGCTACAAGTGTTCATCCCAAGTCTTCATGTAAATGAGAATGTCATCCAGATACACCACTACAAAATTATTGGTGAATGGTCGCAAGATATCGTCCATCATCCTCATGAAATTGGTTGGAGAATTTTTCAAACCAAAGGGCATGACCAACCATTCAAAAAGGCCTTCCTTTGACTTGAAGGTGGTCTTCCATACATCTCTTTGTACTATCGGGACCTGGTGGTAGCCAGAATTCAGATCAATCTTATTGAAGTATTTGGCCCCTGTGATTTGATCAAGGAGGTCATCGATTAGGGGAATCAGGTATAGGTTTCTGACTGTGATTTTATTTAGAACCCGGTAATTAATGTAGAGTCGTCGGTTTCCATCTTTCTTCTATACCAGCATGATTAGGCTCTTGAAAGGTGATGAGATGGGATGGATTTGCCCCTTGTGGAGAAGTTCTTTGATCTGTCACTTGATCTCCTCATTCTCTAACAAAGAGTAGCGATAGACTAGCCCATTGGGCAGCAGTGCAGTGGGGGTCATATCGATGGGGTGCTTGACTTGGCAGTGCAGAGGTACCCCAATAGGTGAGGAGAAGATATCTGAGTATTCTTCCACGACCTTATCTGCTTGCTTCTATTGTGTGGAGAGGTTGGTCGTAGAGACCCTGGATGTGGTTGTGATATTTCTCTCATTCTGAGAGTGAATCACAAAGAAGAAAAACTTCCCCATCTCAAAGATGACCTTCTGCATTGCTTAGCAGATATCAAGGAAATAGCTCTAGGTGGGACTGCCTCAGGCATCCTGTACAATTTCCTGTTGAAAGTAATAATACCACTACAAGGCCTAGATTCATATACAACATGATGTTGCCATAAATAAGGTTGGCCCAAAAGAATATCACAAACTTCAAGAGGAGAAACATCACACAATACCTCATCTTTGAAGGGCTTGATGTCATATGACAGTCGACACTATTGGCTGACGCGAAGATCACTTCCTTGGCAGATCCATCTAATGGTGTACGGTTGTGGGTGCGGGGTTGTCGGCAGGGCCAACCACTTGATGACCTCTACTAAGATGAGGTTCTTCTGGCTACCGCTATCAACGATGAAGTGCAGCGGGGTGCATTTTACCCACATATGTGAATGCAAGAGGTGCTCTCCTTCTTCTAGATNAGATCATCTGGTTCGCCAGGCTGAAGCTTGGTGGTAGCAACGGTGGCATTGGGTTACACGTCAATGATCCATCTTCCCCTTTCTTATTCTAACTTAGAGTCGAAACCTACATCTGATTTAGAGGCTTTCACTTCGGCCACCAGCGTCTGCTTTGAGCAGTAGTCAACAATGTTATGCCAAGGGCTCTTATGAAAATCACACCACTTCCTGGTATCTTTATTTTTCTTTCCGGTGTCCTTCTTTGCTTGCGGCTTGGACTAGTTTTCATAATACTATCCATCTTTGCTCTTTCCTTTGTTCTGTGGGTTGGGGCTGCCCTTTCCTGGCTTTTGCTATGAGGGATTCCTAGGCCCAAATTTCCACGTCTTTTGTTTGAGCTTCTTCTTGATTTTGACGGCATATCGATAGGCCGTGCCCAAGGATGAGATGTCCATAAATTTCATTTTAGTATAGATGTATCTATGCAAAGCACCATGATACTTGAGCACCATATGTCACTCTAAATCTTTGATACCCAGGTTGGTGCGCAAGCTATGGAAGATATTTGTGAAACCTGGCACTTCTTGGTCTCTTTCTTGCCACAGTGTGGTCCATTTGGTATACAAGTCATCATAATTTCTGACAGGGTAGTATTGTTCATTAATAGCATCCTTAAAGGATTCACAGGTGGTCGTGACTATAAATAATGAGGGTTCCTCGGTTTCCTTTTTCTCACAGAAAGTTTCCCACCAATCTTTGACATGGGGAATGGCTTTGAGGAGAACAAAAGTAATCTTTTCTCTATTCGAAAAGTTATGGACAGAAAAATACCCTTCTAGTAGATTCAACCACTTGTCTACAACATTGTGTCTATCTGACCTTCAAATATAGGAATATCAAAGTTTATTTGTAACTTTAAGGGGGTGGTGCCTCCGCTCGAAGAATATGCATCGTCTGTTGGTAGTTGTCGAAGGATTTGCATGAAACTATCCATCATCTCATTCCTCTGTTGCATGAGGGATTCCTCAAGCAACATTTTGAAAGAATCTCATGTCCTGTCATCTTTCTTTTCTCCTGCCATGAGAGGTCGCTTGGGTGTGTGAGAGATTTTGTCCTCAAGATAAACAAGCTCGAGACCCAACTCTTTGTACTCTGACCTCATTGGGGACATGCATTAAGAAGACAAGGAGCAGACTGCTCTGATACCAATGATCTGTATTTTATGAGCATAATGAAATGACTACAGATTATTAATACTCATTCAAAGTATCCTGTACAATTTTCTGTTCAAAGTAATAATAACACTACAAGGCCTAGATTCATATACATCATGATGTTTCCATAAATAAGGTTGGCCCAAAAGAACATCACAAAATTTGAGAGGAGAAACATCACACAATACCTCATCTTTGAAGAGATTGATGTCGTATGACAGTCGGCACTATTGGCTAACGCAGATATCGCTTCCTTGGTGGAGCCATCCAATGGTGTAGGGTTGTGGGTGCAGTGTTGTTGGCAGGGCCAGCCGCTTGATGACCTCTTATGATATGAGGTTCTTCTGGCTACCACTATCAACGATGAACTGCAGCGGGGTGCCTTTTACCCACATCTGTGAATGGAAGAGATGCTCTCCTTCTTCTGGCTCCTCTAGTTCACCAGGCTGGAGTTTGGTGGTAGCAACGGTGGCACTGGGTTCCACGTCAATGATCCATCTTCCCCTTTCTTGTTCTGAATTAGAGTCAGAACCCGCATCTGATTCAGAGGCTTTCACTTCGACCACCAATGAGTGCTTTGAGCGGCAGTCAGCAATGTTATGCCAAGGGCTCTTATGGAAGTCGCACCACTTCCTGGTATCTTTATTTGTCTTTTGGTGTCCTTTGCTTGTGGCTTGGACTGGTTGTCCTAATACTCTCCATATTTTCTCTTTCCTTTTTTCTGTGGGTTGGGGCTGCCCTTTCCTGGATTTTGTTGTGAGGGGTTCCCTGGCCCAAATTGTCGCATCTTTTGTTTGAGCTTTTGCTCGATTTTGAAGGCATATCAGTAGGCCACACCCAAGGATGAGATGTCCATAAATTCCATTTCGATATAGATGTATCTATTCAGAGCACCACGATACTTGAGAACCATATGTCGCTCTGAATCTTTGATACCCAGCTTGGTGCGCAAGGTATGGAAGATATTTGTGAAATCTGGCATTGCTTGGTCTCTTTCTTGCTGCAGTGTGGTCCATTTGGTATACAAGTCATCATAACTTCCGACAGGGTAGTATTTCTCCTTAGCATCATCCCTAAAGGATTCCCAGGTGGCCGTGACTGTAAATAATGAGGGTTCCTATGTTTCCTTTTGCTCACAGAAATTTTCCCACCAATATTTGACATGGGGAACGGCTTTGAGGAGCGCAAAAGTAATATTTTCTCTATTCAAAAAGTTATGGACAAAAAAATACCCTTCTAGTAGATTCAACCACTTGTCTACAACATTTGTGTCTATCTGACCTTCAAATATAGAAATATCGAATTTTATTTGTACCTTGAAGGGGGTGGTGCCTCCACTTGAAGAAGATGTGTCACTTGTTGGTAACTGCTAAAGGATTTGCGCGAAACTATCCATCATCTCGTTCCTCTGTTGCGTGAGGGCTTCCTCAAGCAACATTTTGAAAGGATCTCCTATCCCGTCATCCTTCTTTTCTCCTGCCATGAGAGGTCGCTTGAACATGTGAGAGATTTTTTCCTCAAGAGAAACAAGCTCGAGACCCAACTCTTTGTACTCCAACCTTGTTGGGGACATGCATTAAGACAACAAGGAGCATACCGCTCTGATACCACTGATCTGGATTTTATGAGCAGAACAAAATGACTACAGATTATTAACATGTGCTTAACATAAAATAACAGAGATACAATAAAACTGGTTTTCTATTCAATAAGGAAATAATTTGAAACTGTAAAATGCAGCGAAAAACAAGCTTGTTTGAATGGTGGTGGCTTATCTCTGAAAAGAGATGTTATGGTTGTGCTAATTCGCAAAAAGATGGTTACAATGAGTTTCTCAAGGCATTTTTTTTACAATAAACAGGAATGTCAAAAACCCTAGACATCCAAAAACCTAACCCTAGGAGATGAAGCACCAAAAGTCATGTGGGCCCCATTTGGGTAAGTCAATACATCAACTTCCCGGGGTCGTAACTTTTGCATACGATCTTTGTTTGACATGCTCAATACCTCATTAGAAAGATATATTCGAAGACTACAACTTTTGTGTGAGAAACATTGAAGGAACTTCCATGTTTCTCCCCGTTTTCCCAAAAAATGTCATTTAAGTCCTCAAAACGGCTCTGGAAGTTCACGACCCGAAAAACTGCTAAAAATAGTAAATTACCAAAATTGCCAGAAAATTGTTTTGAGCCAGTTGGAAAAAGGTGGTTGGCCATCGATATCCACCTAGATCATTTGAGGAAAAATATTTTGTCTTATAACCACAAGCTATATAGAGTCTTTTTGATGCCATACTTCTCATGGAATTTTTCTACAAATATTTTATCCTTGAATACATTAGGATGCGGAATATTATAGTATTTTTTTAGGCTAATTGTCAAGAAAGAGTCCACATAACTTCCTTCATCATTGATAATAGTGTTTTTACCCAAATTTATATGAGAAATAATCCTATCAATAGATTCAGAATAGGTCTTGACTAGTGTCCTCACTATGACATAATGTAAACAAAACCTCATGGTGTTAATGAATACTTTGTCATCAACTTCCCTTATTATAGTGTCTCTATGAGGAATCACTTGTAGGTATTTTTCTGTGTGAAATTTCTAGTACACTTCACCTCATCTAGGAAAAGGAATTTGTGCACCTGTAATGGATTTTGTATCCTTAAACATAGGCATTGGTCGATGTTCTTTCAGTGTGGGCATTTGAATTATAGGGACATATTTCTCATATGAAGTCTCAATTTCAATTGGTTTTTGCTAGGAGGTCATTTCGATTTGTTCCTTGGGTTGGCTTCCCTTAGGGAGTTTCCTATGAGTTATTGCAGGGGTCCTCTTTAGAGGAATTCTACCTAAAGTAAAATGAAACATAGGAATAGATTAAAATAAAACACCATGTTGATTTGACATAAATTTATAGTTGAATTGGTTTAATGATTTAACATATATCTTAAATGTAAAAGTGTAGATTTATTTCTATTGTAATCTATTGTAATAAGAGAATTCATATTTGTTATATGTTTGGAATAGTGCACCCTAAGGGTTGTAGCATTCTAGTATTGAAGTGCACTTGTATGGTATTTATTCTTTTGGGCTATCATGTGAAATTGGATTGAAGAGAAGTGAAATATTAATGTTGTAATTTAATATGATAGATCATCCCTAAGGATGAAATTTCACCAAGAATAGATCCAGGAAACCACAAAATTTAGGTGAAATTTCTAAAAGTGGCATTTCACAAAATTTCCACATGGTTTTCGAGTTGACTAGACTTGGATTGTTCTCTTGGTGAAGACATAGTTGTATGTTTTATTTGCATTATATTTGGGAGTAGTTCTTGTCCTATTAACACAATACCTTAGGATGCTTAGAAGAAGTTCTTAAACCCTTTAAAGGTTGTTCTACTTTGTTTTTTATTGCTTTTTCTTTGAGGTGAGCTTCAAATTTTCAAGATGATGACTCTCGGTCTTAAAGAGTTTGACAGGTTGGATGGTGCTTCCAATTTTATACCTTGGAAGTTTAGGTTGCAAATTCTTTGGAGGCGGCTAATATTTTGGGAGAATGTTGAAAAATAGATTGTTGCACCTACCAATCCAAAAATTTTGGCCATTCATTTTAAGAAGGAGGCCAAGGAAATGCTAATAAAATATTAAGATAAAGATGTTTTTATTAATATCCAAATAATGTCTACAAATAGGTCAATGTGACTACTAATTACAAAAGTATCAATATAATGTGGGAATGAAAGGGCCACTTCTGTAAAATTCAAAAGTAGATATAAACTAGGATCAAAACTCTATAATATAGGAAATAATATATTGTTGCAAAACAAAATTGGATAGATGCAAGAAAAATTAAGAGTTTAAAGTAAAAGAACTAGATATAAAATCATTCTTGACTTTTTGAAGGATCAATTCATCCCTCACATTCCACAAAATATGACTAGTAAGGATATGTTTGAGGCTTTTATTGGTTTATATAAAATTTATTGTGTCTCTAAATATATTCTCTTGAGGAAAAAAATTTTGGCCATCCACATGAGTAAGATAGATACAATGGTCAACTAATTGGTCAAGGACACAAAATAACATAAATTGAAAATCAAATCTACAAGTACATAATATTTTGATAGTTGGAAACTTCACAGACACACACACACCAAAAACAAATAAGAGACGTAATACATGTACATAAACTAACATTATCACAAAGATAGTATAAGTCAATCTATCCAAACGTAACTAGGGAAACCATAAGAAAACACTAGCCACCAACTCCTCTTAACGAGGAAGTGATTCTAACCAAATCTAGTCACTACACCAAACATCCTCAACAAGATAGCATCACCACTGGAAATTCCTCCTTGGCACGTACACTTGCATCCTATTGTAATCTTCTAGATTATTCACATGCATTCAAGAAGATACTACATTATAGAACGAACACTAAAAGAACACACATGTAACTCAAGAGAGAATATATATTTGTGGGAAGTTTAACCAAATAAATTCACATTCCTTCTTCAATATTATTTATGCATTGGAGAGATGGTTGCAACATTTGTACCCACTCCAACTAATCATTCATTAAGTTGTGTTTATCATATACTTTATTACATATACATC
>JASDQU010108510.1:63893-79478 GCA_032191745.1 Picea mariana | reverse complement strand
CGTGATTCACTCTCAGAATGAGCGTAAGATCACAGCCACATCCAGGGTCTCTGCGACCTTATCTACTTGCTTCTGTTGTGTGGAGAGGTCGGTCGCAGAGACCCTGGATGTGGCTGTGATCTTACGCTCATTCTGAGAGTGAATCACGAAGAAGACAAACTTCCCTGTCTCAGAGATGACCTTCTACATTGCTTAGCAAAGATCAAGGAAATAGCGCTAGGTGGGACTGCCTCGGGTATCCTGTACAATTTCCTGTTCAAAGTAATAATACCACTACGAGGCCTAGATTCATATATAGCATGACGTTTCCATAACTAAGGTTGGCCCAAAAGAACATCAAAAACTTCGAGAGGAGCAACATCACACAATACTTTGTCTTTGAAGGGATTGATGTCATATGATAGTCGGCACTATTGGCTGACACAAATATCACTTCCTTGGCAGAGCCATCCAATGGTGTAGGGTTGTGGGTGCGGGGTTGTCAGCAAGGCCAACCGCTTAACGACCTCTGTTGAGATGAGGTTCTTCTGGCTACCGCTATCAACAATGAAGTGCAGCGGGATGCATTTTACCCACATCTGTGAATGCAAGAGGCACTTTCCTTCTTCTGGATCATCTGGTTTGCCAGGATGGAGCTTGGTGGTAGCAACGGTGGCATTGGATTACACATAAATGATCTGTATTCCCCTTTCTTGTTCTGACTCAAAGTCGGAACCTGCATCTAATTCAGAGGCTTTCACTTCGGCCACCAGCATCTGCTTTGAGAAGCAGTCAGCAGTGTTATGCCAAGGGCTTTTATGGAAATCACACCACTTCTCGATATCTTTCTTTTTCTTTCTGGTGTCCTTCTTTGCTTGCGGCTTGGACTGGTTTTCATAATACTATCCATATTTTCTCTTTCCTTTGTTCTGTGGGTTGGGTCCGCCCTTTCCTGGATTTTACTATGAGGGGTTCCCAGGCCCAAATTTCCACGTCTTTTGTTTGAGATTCTTCTCGATTCTAATGGCATATCGGTAGGACGCGCCCAAGGATGAGATGCCCATAAATTCAATTCCAGTCTAGATGTATCTATGCAAAGCACCACGATACTTGAGCACCAGATGTCGCTCTAAATCTTTGATACCTAGCTTGGTGCGCAAGCTATGGAAGATATTTGTAAAATCTGGCTCTTCTTGGTCTCTTTCTTGCCACAGTGTGGTCCATTTGGTATACAATTCGTCATAATTTCTGACAGGGTAGTATTGTTCATTAATAACATCCCTAAAGGATTCCCGGGTGGTCGTGACTATAAATAATGAGAGTTCCTCGGTTTCCTTTTTCTCACAGAAAGTTTCCCACCAATCTTTGACATGGGGAATGGCTTTGAGGAGCACAAAAGTAATCTTTTCTCTATTCGAAAAGTTATGGATAGAAAAATACCCTTCTAGTAGATTCAACCACTTGTCTACAACATCTGTGTCTATCTTATCTTCAAATATAGGAATATTGAAGTTTATTTGTAACTTTAAGGGGGCAACACCTTCGCTCGAAGAATATGCGTCGTCTGTTGGTAGTCATTGAAGGATTTGCACGAAACTATCCATCATCTCATTCCTTTGTTGCATGAGGGCTTCCTCAAGAAAATTTTTGAAAGAATCTCATGTCCCGTCATCTTTCTTTTCTCCTGCCATGAGAGGTTTCTTGGGCGTGTGAGAGATTTTGTCCTCAAGATAAACAAGCTTGAGACCCAACTCTTTGTACTCCGACCTCATTGGGGACATGCATTAAGATGATAAGGAGAAGACTACTCTGATACCAATGATCCGTATTTTATGAGCATAACGAAATGACTACAGATTATTAATACTCGTTCAAAGTATCCTATATAATTTCCTATTCAAAGTAATAATAACACTACGAGGCCTAGATTCATATACAACATGATGTTTCCATAAATAAGGTTGGCCCAAAAGAACATCACAAACTTCGAGAGGAGAAACATCACACAATATGTCGTCTTTGAAGGGATTGATGTCGTACGACAGTCGACACTATTGGCTGACACAGATATCGCTTCCTTGGCGGAGCCATCCAATGGTGTAGGGTTGTGGGTGCGGCATTGTCGGCAGGGCCAGTTGCTTGACGACCTTTGCTGATATGAGGTTCTTCTGGCTATAGCTATCAATGATGAAGTGTAGCGGGGTGCTTTTTACCCACATATTTGAATAGAAGAGACACTCTCCTTCTTCTGGCTCATTTGGTTCACCAGGCTGGAGTTTGGTGGTAGCAACGGTGGCACTAGGTTCCGCGTCAATGATCCATCTTCCCCTTTCTGGTTCTGACTCAGAGTCATAACTCACATCTGATTCAAAGACTTTCACTTCGGCCACCAATGAGTGCTTTGAGCGGCAGTCGGCAGTGTTATGCCAAGGGTGTAACTTTTAAACCTACGAAGTAAATCAATGCATATAGATTCTTAAGCAAGACAAAAATTAATCAATGGCTCATACACAGAGTACACAGATATTTTATACCGGAAACCCTCAACCGGGAAAACCTTTCTTATATTCATTATGTCGAATTTCACCATTCACCATACAATATACACAATGTTCTTAGGTATTCCGTAGATACCAAAACCCTAATCCCTTAATACGGGATTAATTTACAAATCTGCTAAAAATAGCAAAAAACCGCCCCAAAAAAAAATTTCGGGGTGCTGCCCCGAACGTTGCACGTAACCAGGGGGGGGCATACCTGAACATTGCGTTGTGTGTGTCATATCTAACACACCCACACACACACATGCAAATAATATAACACATACCCAACAAAGGTCTCTTATGGAAGTCACACCACTTCCTGGTATCTTTCTTTGTCTTTTGGTGTCCTTCTTTGCTTGCGGCTTGGATTGGTTGTCCTAATACTCTCCATATTTTCTTTGTTCTTTTTTCTGTGGGTTGGGGCCACCCTTTCCTAGATTTTTTTGTGAGGGGTTCCCAAGCCCAAATTGTTGCGTCTTTTGTTTGAGCTTCTACTCGATTTTAAAGGCATATCAGTAGGCCACGCCCAAGGATGAGATGTCCATAAATTCCATTTCGGTATAGATGTATCTATTCAGAGCACCAAGATACTTGAGAACCAGATGTCACTCTAAATCTTTGATACCCAGCTTGGTGCTTAAGGTATGGAAGATATTTGTGAAATCTGGCATTACTTGGTCTCTTTCTTGTCGCAGTGTGGTCCATTTGGTATACAAGTCGTCATAACTTCCGACAGGGTAGTATTTCTCCTTAACATAATCCCTAAAGGATTCCCAAGTGGTCGTGACTATAAATAATGAGGGTTCCTATGTTTCCTTTTTCTTACAAAAATTTTCCCACCAATATTTGACATGGGGAACGGCTTTGAGGAGCGCAAAAGTAATATTTTCTCGATTCGAAAAGTTATGGATAGAAAAATACCCTTCTAGTAGATTCAACCACTTGTCTACAACATCTGTGTCTATCTGACCTTCAAATATAGAAATATCAAATTTTATTTGTACCTTGAAGGGGGCGGTGCCTTCGCTCAAAGAAGATGTGTCGCATGTTGGTAGATGCTGAAGGATTTGCATGAAACTATCCATCATCTCGTTCCTCTGTTGCGTGAGGGATTCCTCAAGCAACATTTTCAAAGGATCTCCTGTCCCATCATATTTCTTTTCTCCTGCCATGAGAGGTCGCTTGGACATGTGAGAGATTTTTTCCTCAAGAGAAACAAGCTCGAAACCCAACTCTTTCTACTCCGACCTCGTTGGGGACATGCATTAAGACAACAAGGAGCATACCGCTCTAATACCACTGATCCGGATTTTATGAGCAGAACGAAATGACTATAGATTATTAACATGTGCTTAACATAAAATAACATAGATACAATAAAACGGGTTTTCTATTCAATAAGGAAATAAGTTGAAACTGTAAAATGCAGCGGAAAACAAGCTTGTTTGAATGGTGGCGGCTTATCTCTGAAAAGAGATGAGACGACTGCGCTCATTCACAAAAAGATGGTTACAATGAGTCTCTCAAGGCATTTTTTTTTACAATAAACAGGAATGTCAAAAACCCTAGACATCCAAAAACCTAACCCTAGGAGATGAAGCCCCAAAAGTCATGTGGGCACTGTTTGGGTAAGTCAATACATCAACTTCCTGGGGTTGTAACTTTTGCATACGATATTTGTTTGACGCGCTCAATACCTCGTTAGAAAGATATATCCGAAGACTACAACTTTTGTGTGAGAAAAATCTAAGGAACTTCCATGTTTCTCCCCGTTTTCCCAAAATAATGTCGTTTAAGGCCTCAAAATGGCTCTGGAAGTTCACGACTCGAAAAACTACTAAAAATAGTAAATTACCAAAATTGCTAGAAAATTGTTTTGAGACAGTTGGAAAAAGGTGGTTGGCCATCGATATCCACCTGGATCATTTGAGGGAAAATATTTTGTCTTATAACCACTAGCTATATAGAGTCTTTTTGATGTCATACTTCTCATGGAATTCTTCTACAAATATTTTATCCTTGAATACATTAGGATGTGGTATATTATAGTATTTTTTTAGGCTAACTGTCAAGAAAGAGTCCACATAACTTCCTTCATCATTGATAATAGTGTTTTTACCCAAATTGGTATGAGAAATAATCCTATCAATAGATTCAGAATAGGTCTTGACTAGTGTCCTCACTATGACATAATGTAAACAAAACCTCATGGTGTTAATGAATACTTTGACATCAACTTCCCTTACTATAGTGTCTCTATGAGGAATCACTTGTAGGTATTTTTCTGTGTGAAATTTCTAGTACGCTTCACCTCATTTGGGAAAAGGAATTTGTGCACCTGTAATGGATTTTGTATCCTTAAACATAGGCATTGGTCGATGCTCTTTCAGTGTGGGCATTTGAATTATAGGGACATATTTCTCATATGAAGTCTCAATTTCAACTGGTTTTTGCTAGGAGGTCATTTCGATTTGTTCCTTGGGTTGGTTTCCCTTAGGGGGTTTCCTATGAGTTATTGCAGGGGTCCTCTTTAGAGGAATTCTACCTAAAGTAAAATGAAACATAGGAATAGATTAAAATAAAACACCATATTGATTTGACATAACTTTATAGTTGAATTGGTTCAATGATTTAACATATATCTTAAATGTAAAAGAGTAGATTTATTTCTATTATAATCTATTGTAATAAGAGAATTCATATTTGTTATATGTTTGGAATAGTGCACCCTAAGGGTTGTAGCATTCTAGTATTGAAGTACACTTATATGATATTTATTCTTTTGGGCTATCATGTGAAATTGGGTGGAAGAGAAGTGAAATATTAATGTTGTAATTTAATATGATAGATCATCCCTAAGGATGAAATTTCACCAAGAATAGATCCAGGAAACCACAAAATTTAGGTGAAATTTCTAAAAGTGGCATTTCACAAAATTTCCACATGGTTTTCGAGTTGACTAGGCTTGGATTGTTCTCTTGGTGAAGACATAGTTGCATGTTTTATTTTCATTATATTTGGGAGTAGTTCTTGTCCTATTAACATAATAGCTTAGGATGCTTAGAAGAAGTTCTTAAACCCTTGAAAGGTTGTTCTGCTTTGTTTTTTATTGATTTTTCTTTGAGGTGAGCTTCAAATTTTCAAGATGATGACTCTCGGTCTTAAAGAGTTTGATAGGTTGGATGGTTCTTCCAATTTTATACCTTGGAAGTTTAGGTTGCAAATTCTTTGGAGGCGGCTAATATTTTGGGAGAATGTTGAAAAATAGATTGTTGCACCTACCAATCCAAAAATTTTGGCCATTCATTTTAAGGAGGCCAAGGCAATGCTAATAAAATATTAAGATAAAGATGTTTTTATTAATATCCAACAAATGTCTACAAATATGTCAATGTGACTATTAATTACAAAAGTATCAATAGAATGTGGGAATGAAAGGGCCACTCCTATAAAATTCAAAAGTAGATATAAACTAGGATCCAAACTCTATAATATAGGAAATAATATATTGTTCCAAAACAAAATTGGATAGATGCAAGAAAAAGTAAGAGTCTAAAGTCAAATAACTAGATATAAAATCATCCTTGACTTTTTGAAGGATCAATTCATCCCTCACATTCCACAAAATATGACTAGTAAGGATATGCTTGAGGCTTTTATTGGTTTATATAAAATTTATTGTGTCTCTAAATATATTCTCTTCAGGAACAAAATTTTGGCCATCCACATGAGTAAGATAGATACAATGGTCAAATACTTGGTCAAGGACACAAAATAACATAAATTGAAAATCAAATCTACAAGTACATAATATTTTGATAGTTGGAAACTTCACAGACACACACACACACGAAAAACAAATAAGATATGAAATACATGTACATAAAATAACATTATCACAAAGCTAGTACAAGTCAAGCTCTCCAAACGTAACTAGGGAAACCATAAGAAAACACTAGCCACCAACTCCTCTTAACGAGGAAGTGATTCTAACCAAATCTAGTCACTACACCAAAGATCCTCAACAAGATAGCATCACTATTGGAAATTCCTCCTTGGCACCTACACTTGCATCCTATTGTAATCTTCTATATTATTCACATGCATTCAAGAAGATACTACATTATAGCAAAAACACTAAAACAACACACACGTAACTCAAGAGAGAAGATATATTTGTGGGAAGTTTAACCAAATAAATTCACATTCCTTCTTCAATATTATTTATGCATTGGAGAGATGGTTGCAACATTTGTACCCACTCCAACTAATCATTCATTAAGTTGTTTTTATCATATACTTTATTACATATACATCATATAATCACTTGTGCTAATGTCTAATGTGTGGTGTCTGTTACAAGGCCCTAAGAGGCCTCCCAACATCTCCCCCACTCTCAAATTCTTGCTCGTCTCGAGCAAGTGTGCAACAACATACCAGGTCTCTACTCTTGTAGAATTATCCTTACTGTACATCAACCATGTGTTGGCCCTTGACCAAGTTTGAGGAAACACTTGGTCATATTTGACCATTTTTGGAACTTCGACAGCTTGTCAAAGATGGAGGGCAACGCAAAGTAGAGATCATGGAAGCTAGACCCCTTTCTTGGGTCCTTTTTGGGATTTTGGAGATAATGTAATGGGTATGGGATGTCGGCCCATGGGTTTACCCATGTTTAGGCCTATTTTGTAAAGTATAAATAAGTAGCTAGGCAATGTAAGAGAGATCAATAAGCTAAGTGCTAGTAAAGGCTTTGTGTATACTGTGTGACCGACTTGCAGAGCTGAGTGCAAGTGTTGTAAGTGATGAGTGCATAGATTGTAAGAAGGCTCTGTGCTATATCTACTCGGGGAAGGAGGATTTGGTGAGGTGTGCACAGATCTCCTGTCCTATGCGGAGTACAAGTTTGAGCTCTGTGCTGTAATCAGATTGACCAAAGCTAATAAAGAAGAAGAAGACTTTGTGGACGTAGCCCCAGGGTGGGGGTGAACCATGGTAAACCTGTGTGTTGTGCTCGGTGCCTCGACCTAATGTGTTTGTATCTTTCCATGTGTTTTTCTTTGCTATGATATACTTAGATAGATCTACTTTGCTTTGTGATTCTTAGATGTATGGATGTAGATCTGACGTATATGAAAATGTTGAGTGCTAGACCTATTTTTTTGTTGCTAAGTGCTAAATTGACCTAGATCTAAGTGAATGTTGCAGTGCTCTGCACCATCTGCAGAGTGCCATGAGGGTTAAATACTAATGAATGATCTATGCTAAAGTGTTTTCTAAGTGTTAGAATCACAGATCTGTGTCCCAGCTAAGGTTGCAGACACATGAGCCTTGCAACCACCCCTGCCTCTACCTCGGGTGAGACTTCATATGCTTCGCAGGTGTTGCCGAAAAGGACGGTAGTTAGGGTTTTGTTGGTGCATTGTTTAAGCGTTGAACCCTGGTTCTGCCCCTGTGCCAACAAATGGTTCAGTTGCTGGGACTTGAAACTGTGATTGCTAGGAACTGAGGAAGAAGAATCTTTGTGTAGAAAGTTCGTCCTAAAATTGTAAAAGCTCTGTGCATGGATCTATGCCCTAGTGCGCAGTGATCCACTTGATCTGAAAAGCTTTGTGTTGAAGAAGGAAGGACATATCTGAAGAAAAGAAGTCAGATCTGAATGCTTTGTGATCTAAGAAAGGTTAAAGTGGAAGTTTCTAAGACAGATCTACAGAAAGAGGTAGGATCTGAAAGCTCTGTGCGCTGATAAAGGTAAGAATAGTTAAAAGTTCTTAGATCTGGAAGCTTTGTAATCTATAGAAGTAAAAGAAGTGAAAAATTTTGTTTCTAAAGTACGGATTTAGGTATGCTTGATAGATTTTGTCCTAGCTTGAAAACTAGGGCATTGTTAGATGAAAGAACGTTTGATATGAATAGATCTGACAAGAATAATGAAAGATATGTTATACCTATGCATAGAAAGAATTTTTGGACTAACCAATGGACGTAGGATCCTAGAAAGAAATTTTTGCAGGCTAGCCATCATGATCCTAGCGCGCAGTACAAGAAAAGTTGTGGATCATGGAAAAGAAAGAGAGGATTAACTCTTTGTTACAGTTGCAAAAGACCAGGACATCTTGCTAAGGAATGCCCTCGGAGAAACCCTGGTTGCCTTTGTTGTAAGGCTATGGACCATGAAGTATTGGATTGCCCTAGAATGATTACTAGACTTGAAAAGCTGATTATGGAGCAAGGTCAAGAGACTAATATTATAGAAGAACCACAGAAATAATAAGAGATTATGTTACTGAAAATAAAAGAAACCCTGGATTAACATAAAGATGCCAGTTTGTCATAGATCTTCAAAGAAAAGGAGAAAATCGAAGTAAGAATAGAAGACTTCGACATCAACTGTGCTCTATATGAGGGAACACAGATGAACATTATGATAGAAAGTACTTGGGAAACCCTAGGAAGGCCTGCTACGGTTCCTTCACTAGGAAGAATAGGGTTGTTTAAAGGAAAAATGGTAACCCTATGTGGCAGAATTACCCAAATAGCTATGAGTACCCATAGAGCTTCGACAAAGGAAGAGTTTGAAGTCATTAGATTTATTGAGGACCGTGCCCCATTTCCAGCTTTGTTAGGCAAGATTTGGATTGAAAAAGACCAGATCCAGAGAAAAGAAGAAAAGGAATCCCTAGAACAGAAGAAGCAAGAACTCATGGAATTTATGACTAGAAGGATCGCCTACTTAATGGAAGAACAAGAGAATAGATCTTAGTTGTTGAACACCAAGGACCTGGATGTCGAAGCTATAAGAGTGTTAGAGGAACCACAGAAGACTGAAATACCTAATCCATATGATGAAGGAGTATTACCCTTGGATCTGAAGAAAGAACCTCAGGAGCGCGAAGTGACTATGTCGAGAGAAGATAAGACTCAGAATGGAAAAAGGATGACCGAGACGAATCTCACTAGGAAGAAGGCTAGGAAGCTAAGTAAGAAGAGAGCCAAGATCGAAAAGTTACAAAAGGTTCTGGAGGAAACTTCGCAGAAGGAAAAATCACAAGAATTGAGCTTCATTGAGATATCAGGACAGAGACATCTGGCACTTCGCCATGGCGTAGAAATATAGTCATTGGACCGATATACCCGTTTGACTTCCACTCCAAACGGACAGAAAAGCATTAAAGGATCACCACCAGACCATTGGACTGCGCCATAATGGATGTATCAACGTTCACGAAAGCTTTATACCCATGGAAACCAGACCGTTGATGAATTTCCTATTTAGCTCGTCACGTAGCGCACAAAGAACACTTTTTCCAACTAAAAACTTGAAGCCCGCAGAACTCGTAATTGTATACAGTGATCATTGCAAGCAGATCGTTCACCCTAGTGCAGTGTTTTGAAATCATCGTGACCCTGCTTATATTTCCCGAGTGCGTATGTCCGACGAGCTCACTGTGTTTTAGGAATCCATCATAGAAGTCCTTCTCGATTTAATGACTGAGAGAGTCATATCGAAAAGAAGAATGTCCACAAGAGTCCAAGCCTCATCGACGATAGGAGTGCAAGCCTCCCTGTTGACTACTCGAGCTAGAACATCTCAAGCCGGTGCAGAGAGGAGAACTAAGCATAAGGATGACATAGCCAACGCAAAGTTAGTTCCATCCATTCTACGAGCTTACATACCCCCTCTGAGTGGTGGGATTAACATGGACAGTGTTCCTAGAGATTTTGAATATACCCTAGTAACTGCATATTTACCGAAGGGAGTACGCACCTACTGCACAAATCAAGACAAGGTTACAGCGTTGAAGTTTTGTGACTTCAACCTGGGGGACTGTAAAGTTTATAGCATGCTTTCCCCATATAAGTACTTGACACGAACTAAGGGCAATAACTCGAAGCTTGTCCCACAGCAATGGATGATGAACCTCGCATAGTCTACTCTACTAAACGTTATGAAAATACCACACTTCGGAAGACACCAGGAGGTGAATTCTTGTGTAAAGTTACTGATAGCAAGTTACCACAGAGCATACCTATGGTTAAAATGCCGCATAATTGTTGATCTGGCGCTGATCAATAGGATCAATGGGCTTAGCACACAAGGCCTTGATCCCTATGAGTACTATCCTGGAAAGACCATAGACTGCGCTCTTGCGCAGAAGATAAAAGAGGCCTATGATGATGTTGAGAAAGGTGCGAAAAGCTACAAGGTAGCTTCTATTGAAAGTGGCGCAGTGTGCCTTTCATGCCAACTAATCGTCGGGAAGCTGGTACGTAAGAATTGACCAACACAAGTATAAGGCTTCGTAGTTGACCTCGCAAGAAAGTGTGCAGAGGGACTACAGATGAACTGGGTGAAGTACCTAGTGAATCAACTGGAGATTGATTACAGAGAAGCTCAAGATCAGAGGCACGAATTCCATTTTGGCTGGCTCCTGATACTGATCGCCTTTGTTGCATGGGAGCTACCAGAAGGTGCAACTTTCTCGGACCTTGACCCTTTTGAGCCACTAGCTGCAAAGTTCAATACCTTGTGGTACTCGAATGACATGAGCAAGAAATGGCAATCGAATGTCGTTTTCCACGTATATTATAATCAACTGAAAGCATCCATATGGAGTGAACCTCGCATAACCCCAAACACTTTACAGAGGTTCTGACCTCTGATAAATTTCAGTGCGGACCGCCATTTTATATACCTAACCCCACGTGTTGATGAGCACCAAGAACAGCTCCAATCCTACTATAAGTTGGCAGAAGAAGACCTAGAAGAGATCACCAAGGAGTGGTCGACGGAACTCCTTGTTTCAGTAGACCCCGCAAAAATTTCAGACATCGACAGCCCAAAAGCTATGTAAGATACACCTGGGCCCAATAGAACAAAGAAGACAAAGGAGACGAAGAAGCCCAAAGAGGTTCAGGATATAGATAGCAGATCTGTATGGATGGCTTCCATTATGCCAGACAAAGAAGGTGATGACGAAGAAGGTGCAGAATCTGAGCAACAGCAAGTTGAAGTACCGCCATCCAGGGACAAAGCAGACTCATCCAAGAGAAGGAAGGTTTCACCTCTGAATTCTTCCTCCAGAAAGAAACCAAGAACCCCTGTAACTAAGATGCGAATAGCCCTCATGTTGGATGAATTTGATTTCATTGTTGCAGTGGTCAATGATGCTTCAAAGGAAATAATAGAGAAGCAGGAAGGGAAGAAGGAACAAATGTATAGCCAGATTGAGATCGCACTCCAAGGAGTACAGCAGGCACTTCAATCTAGTCGAGCAATATCTACTACACCTCTTCCAGAAGGAACAACAGAAGAAGGAGATGAATCATTCCAGCTCCACAAGATTGTTGATACAGTCGAAGTACGCCTTCGACGTGCTCAGGAGGAAAAAGCACAGGCCACCCAAGCCCTCAAGAAGGCACAGGAAGAAATTATTGAGCAACGTCAAGCAACGCAAAAAGAGAAGAATGCTCTCCAAGAAAAATTTGAAGAAGACTGAGCAAAGGTCCAAAAAGAGAAAGAGTAGTTGATCGTGAAGCAAATCGAAATTGAGGAAGCAGTCAATAGAGCATTTCGCTATGTGACTGGCTTAGAGCAGAAGGATGAAGAGCCCATAGAGCGTCAAGTTATGAAGCTGGCTAAAGTTATTCAGCAGCTTCAACAAAGGGTCGTGGAATTAAAGCTTCAGACCATACCACAGACTCTGTAAGAAGTGCGCGACCAGCGAGAATTGGACGCTCAGAGTGCAGTCGAGAGGATTAGAAAACTTGCTGCAGAATGCAAACAACTAAGTAACAAAAGCACCCAGATATATGAGAAACTATCTGAAGACCCAGAGTTGAAGAAACTGGAGTCCCAAATCCAGGAAGCGAAGCAGCACATAGATACAATACAGGCACAACTCAAGCTCCTGTCACCTATCGAGAGGATGAAGAGATCCCAGGAACAATGAATTGCCCAACAACTTGTTCTTACCATGCAGAACAGAGTGATGGAAGTCACCCAGAAACTCCAGCCGAGCCAAGAGGAGGCCTATATATTGTTTGAAGAAATTGAAGGCCAGGGAGCACTAGTGGAACAAGTAGTTGTTACAGTTGAGCAACAACTAGAAGGTCCTATCAGCGAAGCGGTTGTTCAAGAGTTCGTTGAACAAGAAGCAATAGCACAGAGACAATTCGAAGTAGCTCGAGACCTTTGAGGCAACTTTACCCAGATCTAAGTGACTCGAGATGAGACACAGGTGAGTGTTGGGGGCTTGTTGGCCCTTGACCAAGTTTGAGGAAACACTTGGTCATATTTGACCATTTTTGGAACTTCGACAACTTGTCAAAGACGGAGCGCACCCAAAGCGGAGATCGTGGAAGCTAGACCCCTTTCTTGGGTCCTTTTTGGGATTTTGGGGATAATGTAATGGGTATGGGATGTCGGCCCATGGGTTTACCCATGTTTAGGCTTATTTTGTAAAGTATAAATAAGTAGCTAGGCAATGTAAGAGAGGTCGATAAGCTAAGTGCTAGTAAAGGCTTTGTGTATATTGTGTGACCGACTTGTAGAGCTGAGTGCAAGTGTTGTAAGTGCTGAGTGCACAGATTGTAAGAAGGCTCTGTGCTAAATCTACTCGGGGAAGGAGGATCTAGTGAGGTGCGCACAGATCTCTTGTTCTATGTGGAGTACAAGTTTGAGCTATGTGTTGTAATTAGATTGAAAAAAGCTAATAAAAAAGAAGAAGACTTTGTGGACATAGCCCCGGGGTGGGGGTGAACCATGGTAAACCTGTGTGTTGTACTTGGTGCCTCAACCTAATGTGTTTGTCTCTTTCCATGTGTTGTGCTTTGCTATGATATACTTAGATAGATCTACTTTGCTTTGTGCTTCTTAGATGTATGGATTTCGATCTGACATATATAAAAGTGTTGAGTGCTAGACCTATTTTGTTGTTGCTAAGTGCTAACTTAACCTAGATCTAAGTGAATGTTGCGATGCTCTGCGCCATCTGCGGAGTGCCTTGAGGGTTAAATACTGATGAATGATCTATGCTAAAGTGTTTGCTAAGTGTTAGAATCACATATCTGTGTCCCAGCTAAGGTTGCAAACTCCTGAGTCTTGCAACCACCCCTGCCTCTACCTCGGGTGAGACTTCATCTGCTTCACAGATGTTGTCGAAAGGGTTGATAGTTAGGGTTTTGTTGGTGCGCTATTGAAGCATTGAACCCTAGCTCTGCCCCTGTGCCAACACCATGCATACCAGTATACATAGGTAAATCAACTGCAACAACTACCAGTTGTATAGGAGGATACACATATACAAGGTTATTATGACTTGTGACTCTTTATTGATTGTTTTCAAATGGATCCGGATGAACACATATCGCAGGTCCCAACTCCTCAATCTCCATGTTGTCAACACTCTCTGTCAATTGAAGCGCACCCATGCTACCTCTACCAACTACAATATTCCACCCATGAACCATTAAGGTTTCTCCTCTTGTCACGTCATCAGACCAGTCCAATGCACCAATGATCTGTCGTTCCTGATGATTCTTTCTATGAGATTTATATGGGATTGGAGGATGCACTTTTTATTACATGAAGGACAAATTTCTATGACTCAATTCTAAGACTTTGTGCATGCAACTTGACTTTACTAAGACATGAATCAATGGACTCTACTGTGACTCTAAAATTCAAGTACACGACGACTCTTTTTGCTAATACTATACTTTTACAACTCAACTAAATATCCATTGATTTCAGCAAAGAACCAATCTCATTGGCTAAAGACTGACTTATATTACAACAAGTGGAGAGAATCATCGGCTTTGAAGATTGATGTTTAGCTTTCTCCTTTCGTTTGACTCACTTTTAACTCAGACTTACATAAATCATAACTCAATATATTTTAATTTTACTCAATCAACAACATTAATTTTATCATTTTACTTTTTCACTTAAACTACTCTAGACTCGACTATGGGATATATAGACTCAAATTATACTTCATATAACTTCCTTTCATACCTATGATTCCATGGACCATTAGAGTAAGGCTCAACATCTTACTCTGATTAACTCAATTACTTCCTAATTCCTTCATATGAAAAATTCCTTGACATAATTCAATCATAACATCAACTTGATATAGGCTGAATTTTGATCCAATATTGACATTTTCTACACCGAATTGATCGACCCTGAGGCACGTGTTCATTGAAACTTTTAAAATAAGTGCCATCGAAACCAATATTTCACTTCATTAGATATACAAGGTAGTCTGATATAATTGACAACTCAGAAACATATGTTCCATAGGCTTCCATGCACTCAAACACTACAAGAATATGTGGAGAGTGACATCCACCTGAAACAAGAGATCCATCCATTTCAATCATTTAGTGATAGACACTCAACCACTGCTACGTTGGGAGGACCAAAGTTTCTTTGAAAATACCACAAAAAGCATGCATACCTTTAATGTGACCAAGATCTCAAGAAGAGATTCACCAATCTGCAACCATGGAGAGCAGATCTATAAGATAATGTGACCCCAAAAAAAACTTCCGAACGAAAATTAAAACATGGGCTCTCCTCCCTTCAACTGCTAAAAAATATTCCAACCCTAGGTTAAACTAGCGTTCCTTCTCCCTTGTCACTACTATCACTTGCCAAAAGAAGGGAAGACAGCGATTGCTCACAATACTTGTCTATGTCCCACTCCTGGTCAGCGACTGGAAATATTTGTTGCGCTACTGTTGATTATCTTTTTAGTCGAGACTGTGCACTTAGTTGAAAAGTCACCCGCCTTCAATATAACTCTTGCAACTCTGGCATATCAGATAATGTAGGAGGTTCTGGTAATGAAGCTATGACACCATTGAAACAAACATGAAGCTTCGATAAGGCTGTAAAGGCACCTTGCGGGAGCTGGTGAAGTGGATCTCTATCGAGCTTTAGACATCGAAGATTGGAAAGAAATGTAAACATTGCACCGGGCCACATTCTGATGAAGTCATAGCACTTCAACATGAAGTGGATCTCATTTGCTTGATCATAAGGAATTTTGAT
>JASDQU010108510.1:11087-38211 GCA_032191745.1 Picea mariana | reverse complement strand
ACTTGTGAAGGACTGGATTCATTTATTGGAAAATATTCTCCGTATTCTCCTTGTGAAGGTATTCGATTAAATATGGCAAACATCTTTGCCATTCTAAATATATGCGTTAGTCATTATTGAATGCAATTAGCAGGTTTTAATTAATAAGTCTTAGTGCCTTATTTTATTCCTTTTTCACTCAAGCTATTTCTAACCCTACCCGATTTTAACATTTCCATTTCTTGCCATTTCTATTCATGTGCTCTGCACTTGGCATGTGTTTCCTATTCAATTTGCATGGTCTGTTTTAGTTTTGTTTAATTGTTTCCATTTCACATTGTCTATTCAATGGGAAATGTGGCCACTTAATGCTCGGGCTCTTCTAAACATTGGCTGGAGTCTTTATGATCAATAAGTATTTGAACAAGAACCACCATGCAATATTGCGATCTCACTTTTTCTTTGGAATAAATATGGATGTCTACTTGGGAACATTGGATCTATTCCCAATCCAACCATGGAGTCCAACATGGTTAATGCAAGTTCTGTATGTGTTGGTAAGTAATGATAATAACAACAAGAGAAAAACTATAATTCATGAACACAGTTAAAAATAGAGAAATATAAAACTCCATTCACAACACAATAAAGATTAATAAAAATGGGGGACAATGGTAATCTTTATTGCTCAGCCAACAATGGAGAGATAGATACAAGTCTCAAGAAGCTCCTCACGGGCTTCTACATTTAACCAAGAGAGATCTCAAGTGTTTACATGCATATAGAAAGCCAAATGCTTGAGAAACCCAGAACCTCCAAACAAATGTAATGGAAAGGGTATGTGTTGTCACAACCCAATAATCTCCACCTTACAACAAATTCTTGATACCTTTATGAATGAATCAAACATCACCTTCCTACAAGCCAAGAGAAGCCAAACACCATTGCAACTTTTCTAACAACACTGGTTGCATGAACATGTCTGCACAATTTTCTCTAGTATGGACCACTCTACCTCCATTGAATCACCATAACCGAAAATTAAATCGTTGCAACCACTATAGGTGATACTCATTCTTCTTAGATAACGAAGCACCCATTTCCATGCTCTTTACCTGGTTTTTCCATGTGTCCACTGAAAACACCAACTGCATGTGAAATATTTGAACATTCCATCACAAACATCAACCTTCCTAGTATATTGTACATGAGACATATAATCATTTTCTTCCTTACTATCACGACATAAAATTGAAGAAAACTTACAATGGAAAGCTAAATGGATATTTATCGGTTTCACGAATTTCATATTGAAACTCATCAATGACAACCAAGCATATCATTTTTCTCGTCTTTGTATACTTTTATGCCTCAGATTTGTTTTGTTACTCCTAGATCCTTCATCAAAAGTCCTATCCAACTAGGCCTTTAAGTTGTTGATCTCAACCATGATTTGCTTGCAACAAACATATCAACATTACATCAATATAATGAATATGCCATAAACACAATGATCATGCTAACTTCTTAAGAAACTTGGCTCACCATGAAGGAATCAAACATCTTTTACCACTTTCTAGTTACCTTAGGCCACACAATGATTCCTTGAGTTTGCAAACAAATCTCCCTTTTGCGATCCTAAGCAAATTCTCATATCTATACTACTGATGATTTGTGGACAATAGGATCCCACAATTTGCATCCCTTAGTTCCATCACCGTGACCAAAAGAGATATAAAACAATGTTCCCTTGACCAAATCTGGCTAAGCTAACTGGTGATCTTGCTAATGATCATTCAAATCAACATCGAAAATGTTCACAATTCCAGCTAGCCTCTTCTCTTTTGTCTCAAGTTTCAGAGACTCATGATCCAAACACATTTGTAGAATCTTCAGGTCATCCATGTTGTGACACATCAATGAATGAAGAATATCACTCTTTAATGATGAATGATACTTGAGATCATGTACCTCTTTCAAAAGGAAGAAAACTTGTTGAATGTAAATGGGTGTACAGAACTAAGTATGCATAAGATGTAAGTGTTGAAAGACACAAGGCTCGGTTAGTTTTCAAAGGGTTCTCTCAAGTTGAAGGAATTGACTATAATGAAACATTTTCCCTCATAGCCAAAATGAATTCCATCCACCTTGTTCTAGCCCTTGTTGCCTCAGATAAATGGGAGTTCCATCATATGGATTTTAAATCCGCCTTCTTGTATGGGGATTTGCAAGAAGAAATATACATGGAACAACCTCCTGGCTATGTCCAGAATGAATCCAACCTTGTTTTTTCCTTAAGAAATCTCTTTATAGTCTTAAGCAAGCTCCGCGAGATTTGTATGTCAAAATAAACAACTTTCTTCTTGACAGCGTCTCTTCTAGATGTCATTTTGACCCTAATGTCTATACCAAGAAAGTAGGAATCCATCTCATAATACTTGTTCTTTATGTTTATGACCTTATCCTTATTGGTAGTCACCCTAAACTTTTAACCCATGTGAAATCTAGCCTTAAAAAGAAATTTGAAATGACAGAGTTAGGATATTTACATTATTTCATTGGCCTCCAAGTATTGCAAACCAAGGAAGGGATCTTTCTTTCCCGTTATAAGTATGCTTGTGACCTTCTTCGCCACTTTAACATGGATGGTTCTAAACCAACCCCTTGTTCCTTCCAATATGGAGTCAATCATATTGCCACTTGTACTTCTCTCGAAGTTGATGCCACCGTGTACTTCTAGTTAGTTGGTAGCCTCTTATATTTGACTCATACTTGATCTAATATTTCCTTTGTTCTTGCTCTTGTCTCTTGGTATATGCAAAAACCCCATGATATATATTGGGAAACAACTAAAAGTATACTTTGGTATGTCCGATGTACAGTTCAATTCAAGATACATTACAATTCAGGGGGGATTCCTTTTTTGGTTGGTTTCACTTATTTGGATTGAGTCGATGACCTTGATGATTGAAAGTCTATTGTAGGTTATGTTTTAAGCCTTGGTTCTAGACCCATCACTTGGGCTTGTAAGAAACAATATGCTATTGCTCTTTCTTCAATAGAAGCAAAGTATCGAGCAATGGTTAATGCAAGTCAATAAGCCTCTTGGCTTTGACAGATCCTTTCAAAGTTTGGATTCTAGCAACAACATTCGACCACCCTATGGTGTGACAATTAGAGCGCCATCGAGCTCACCAAAGATCTAATTTAACATAAAAAAAAAAAAACATGTCGAAATACACATGCACTTCATCAAAAATCTCATTCATGATTGACTTATTGAAGTTCTCTTTTGCCCTCCATAAGATCAAGTTGTAGAAATTTTCAAAAAGTCTCTTACAAAAGAAAAGTTTCCAAAACATTTATCTATATTAGGAGTTCAACAAGTTGTCATTAAGGGGAGATAGGCTCTAATGCCTCCTTCCTTCTCTTGTTGTGCCACCTTTGTAAATCATTCAATCATATTCCAAGTTGTTCTTAAGGGGGGATGTTAGGATATTTAGATACTTAGGAGTTAGTTAAGATCAACTTGGTGTAATGTGTTGTTAGGTTAAAGTATGTTTATTTAGTATGAATTAGTATGCATTTGTAATCCGACAGTCACGATATGTTCTCAACATAAAGTGATTTGACGACTCATATTCTCCTCGATCTTAACAACTACATTGATCCATGGATTAGCACCCGATTGGTCCACGATCTCTATTTAAAGAGAATGGAGGGTCATTTGTTGGTGATCCATTGTGAGAAACTCTATGTAATATTTGTTCTTTTGCATTAATAAATTGCCTTAAGTGGCCACATTGGTTGGGGCCATGGATGTTTCCCCATAGGGGTTTTACCACGTAAAAACATCGGTGTGTTGATCTTTCATCTGGTTGTGTGAGTGGTTACTAAAGGTGTTCGTTATCTGTTGGAATATCTATGTTTCCAAACATGCAATACTCAATTCAACATTTGCAAACTTCAAGAACTATTTTTCCCAATTATTCTAATGGGGAAATTTCATCAAACACTTGTCACACAAACTGAAATTTCTTCATATATAGCTTACTTTTATCCCATACAGCCCCAATGTTGTAACCAGTATCTCTGAGGCCATTTTGAAATGTACAAAATACCCTATGTGCACTTTAAGGATATCGAGTACTATTTTAACCACCCAAATTAATACAAATATGCAAGCATGATAATACAGATTTATGCAACATATTGCAATCATCCAAATATCCATAAGACCATAAATTATGAATGTAGGTTAATATAGGAAGTTAGAACTAAACAACTGAAAATTAATTCAACCATGACATAAAACATAATAATTTAACATTAAACTAACACAATTCACATGTATTTTTGTGACCACTTATATATCTAGAATTTATACCAACTAGTTGCAGAAAAGGGAGTCCCACCCTACCATAGGATCCTTGTTGCACCATCTCTCTCTACAACAAAGGGCACCCCTAATATGAGGCTATGAATCCACAAGGATGAACTCTTCCTCCAGCCAACTCAAATTCTCTTCTTACAACTCAATTCCTAGGTTCATAGTCAATAATTACACCTATGAAAATTCCCAATCCATAACCCTCTTCCCCATCATCCTGCACAACCTAAGGAATGAGATCCCCTTCTCTCCTTATCAATCCCTTAGGTTTTCCCACTTCCTCTAGGGATCCAACACAAACTAGCCAGGAAATATCACTATTGGCATTCTAGAGAATTATCGGTTGTAGCAAATTTCCTCAATGACAACCATTATCGTTATGTACAACCACAATTCTCACTTAGTTTGTGGTTGCACTTTTTGTAATTTGTTTACAGCATACTCATGACAATTTTCTCAAGGATAATTCTCCTAGTTTCCCCAAACAAAGGATAGTTCACAAGGTAAATTTGAACTCTTGAGAGTTCAATTTCTCTACTAATTCAAAAAATAGCCAAACTTTGAACTCTCTTCCTCAAACCTTCCACCGAATCATAGTCTACTTGCATGGAAAAAGATAAAACTTAATTTGCATGGCATGAAGGGGCCACATATCTCCTTCATGCATTAGCCCCCCCCGAGGTTTAATTAAACAACAATTAGCTAATAATCAAGGGACAAAATTAAGGTTACATAGAATTTGGGATAAATCACTTAATAAGGTCCTTTTCCTTAGCCTACTTAAGCCTCCTTGTCTTTCTCCTCTTGTGGAGTTATAGCCTCCATTCCTTTTGCCCTTATTTTATGTTGTTGGTGATGTATTTTATTATCATTCAATCTTTGGTTATAATTTACATTTGTTAGCATATAGTCATTCATCATGTACATTCACAGTACTGAACAAGGATCAAAATTAGGGTATCACACACATGGTACATGAGCCCCATAGACAAATGTTATGGTCTAGAGCATGTGTCCCAATGCTCAAAATTTTGACCGTATCTGAGAAGTAAGCTAGATATTCCCTACGTAATGCCTATCTAGTGGCCTAAGGAATTGCACCCTACCAAGGAACTCTAGAGGAAATTGGTAGGTATTTTGACCTTGAACCACAACCTAGACCCCAAGAGTCATCCATATTGTTGCAAATCTTGGTTTTTCCACCATATCCCACTCATATGCTCAAGATTTTATATGCCATAAGCCACAAAAACCATCCCTAGCATTGGAAATGTCTAAATATTTTTCATATCCATCTTGTAGGCTAAAAATTCCCTATGTAAAGCCTATGTTATGGATCAGGGTCCAATGATAACCCTTGAGAACTATGGCCTAGGCCTTAAAAACCATCAATGGTACACTAAACCTCTAGAAGCCACTATATCTTGCTCACAGGACAAAGATTCCTTATACAAAGTTTCAAACATCTTAAAGATTGTAAAATTTGGTTTTCTATTAAAATGCTTACAAGTCAAATATAGAAACCCAATTGAGTATTAGAAAAGTATATTTCACAAATCATAGTAACATAATGGAATCTCAAAGCATTGTTTTAAAATTTTCTCTAAGATACAAGATAAGAAATGAAAATTTGACTTAAGATGAAATTGATTAAATAAATATTAATGAAACAAACACAAAAACTAATTTGGAATTATGGTAGTATCTATAAGATCCATTCATTGATAATGAAAATACATGGATATGGATTCGAGATCTAAACAAGTGGTGTGTGGAAGCTTAGTCCCTACCAAGTAGATTTGGGAATGGAGATGATAGTTGGCACCTTATCATTATTCATGATGATGATTTTTGGAAGATGGGGAGAGACGAGGAATATTGTTAAAAAAACAAAAATTAATAGTATGGTAAGTAAAGGGTAATTAGAATAGATCTTTAACAATAATCAAATGAAAGTTGAAATATGTAAAATTAAATGAAAAAAAAATATTAAAAAGTTGTGTTCAATTGCTTTTTAGAAATGAAATGATAAGAAATTTGTAAATATTAGAAGCTATATTGAAATTACATTGAATGGTAATTTAAGATATAACTTATATCTTACTTTAGAGTTATTGAAAAAGAATCTACCCAGAAATAGATGACAGGAAGAAAGCAATTAGTATGAAATGGAATCTTCCCATAAAGTAATATGAAATGTAACATGTGAAGAATATATCTAATAATAAAATCTGACATAAATCAAGGTTTAATGCATTTTAATGGGGAGATGTCCTCGAGGTTTTATCTTTTTAATACCAATTCTTTCGAACCTGTGTGGTGAGTTGTCAGTAATCAAAGCATAATTAATCTTCATTGGGAAGGGCATGAAGGTGGCATGAATGGAATGGAGCGATAAATGCTTTGAAACTTTTTGTGAACCCGGGTAGAGTGAAGCTTGCGAGTTCAAGGAGTGTGGGGTGGAATTATAGATCACATAAGTTTTGGGTGCAAAATGTATATCACAGAACACAGGGAATGAGAGTTCGATAACACCAACCCAGGAACCCGCGGATATAAAATTGGCTAAGTATGGAAAGGAAGGGTGGTCGTTTGGATTCCCATAAATCACAATTTAATGCATATTAATGGGAGATGTCCTCGAGGTTTTCATGTAAATCAAGGTTTAATGCGTTTTAATGGGAGATGTTGTCTAGGTTTTCACTTATTAATTCCAATCCTTTCGAATATGTGTGGTGATTTGTTACTAAACAAAGCATAATTAATGTGCATTGGGAAGGGTGCGAAGGTGGCAAGAATGGAAGGTAGCGATAAATGCTTTGAAACTTTTTTTGAACCTGGGTAGAGTGAAGCTTGTGAGTTCGAATGCGGGGTGGAATTGTAGAGCACAAAATTTTTGGGTGCAAGATGTATATCACGAAACACGGGGAATGATTGTTCGATAGCACTAAGCCGGGAACCCACGGCCATAAAATTGGCTATGGAAAGGAAGGGCGGGTGGTTGGATTCCCATAATTCATGGTTTAATGTGTATTAATGGGAGATGTCCTCGAGGTTTTCTCTTATTAATGCCAATTTTTTCGAACATGTGTGTTGAGTTGTCACTAGTAAAATCATAATCAATGTGCATTGGGAAGGGCGCGGAGGTGGCAGGGATGGAAGGTAGTGATAAATGCTTTGAAACATTTGTGAACCCAGGTAGAGTGAAGCTTGCGAGCTAGAGGAATTGTAGACTATAGAAGTTTTGGGTGCAAGATGTATATCACGGAATTGTAGATCATAGAAGTTTTGGGTGCAATATTTATAATAGCACCAACCTAGGAACCGATGACCATAAAATTGGCTAAGTATGGAATTGTAGATCACATAAGTTTTGGGTGCAAGACATATATCACAAAACACGAGGAATGAGAGTTCAATTGCGGCGACCTGGGAACCGACAACCATAGAATTGGCTAGGTATGAAAAGAAACAATGGTCGGTTGGACTCTCATAAATTGTAGTTTAATGTGGTTTTTTATTATTAATGCCAATAAGTGAACCTGTGTGTTGAGTTGTCACTAGGAAAAGCATAATGAATGTACATTGGGAAGGGCGGGAATGTGGTGGGGATTGAAGGGAGTGATAAATGGTTTGAAACTTTTGTGAACCCAGGTATAGTGAAGTTTGCGAGTTCCAAGAGTCTGGGGTTGAATTGTAAATCACAGAAGTGTTGGGTGCAAGATGTATATCACGGAACACGGGGCATAAGAATTTGATAGTGCTAAGTTGGGACCCTGCGGTGAGATAATTGGCTAAGTGTTGAAAGGGGCGGCGGTCAGTTAGGATCATGATGTGATGATATAGATGGAGATGAGGATATGTCAGTCCGCTAACCCGGGAACCCACGATTATAGAAATGCGACTAAGTCAGGTTCAAGTTTAAAGAAAATTTGTTTATATTTATTTCAGTAGTATTCATATTAATTTATGTTAATAGATTATTTGTGGTCAAAATGTAAAGCATGTTCCAATTTGAAGGGTGTTCCAATTCAAGATCTCGAGAAAGTCAGGTTCAAGTTTAAAGAGATATTGTTTATATTTATTTCAAATGTATTCATATTAATGTATCTTAATAGATTATTTATGGTCTAAATGTAAACCATGTTCCAATTTGAAGGGTGTTTTCGGCTCACAAATTTTGCTCAAACCCATAACCAATAGAAAAAAAATATATGAATTAACATTTTGTATATGGAAGCATATTCTCAAATATAGGAAGTTGTAATATATGCACAATATTAAACAGGAACATGACCCCAACATGTATAGGGAAATGAGTTAATTTAAAAAAATAAAAAATAACAATACAAAACATTGAAAATCACCATACAACATCCTCAAATATTTTATATTCAGATAAACTTGGTTACAAAACACATTTGAGAATATTTCCCAAAATAGTTGTCTTGAAATTTGTAAAAATATATATAGTTCAATACATATTCTGTGAAATTTAAATATGTTTTCCATAATGACTAGGATTGGGGCTCTCGCATAATATAAAGCAAAGATGTCCAAGAATCAAGCTTGTAGAAATAAGAAAGTCGGTGATGGAAAAAAACAAGACCTGGCAAGAAGAAAGAGAAAATTTTCAGTCGTCGGTTGAAGCTTTGTATTTAAAGAGATAGAGTAACTGGATGAAGACATCGACAAAGGAAGAAGAATGTGATCAGTATCAACTTGCTATGATGGTTTTCCATTCCTTGTCATTTGCTCATTGATGTCCTTTTATGGATTTCCTTGGTGGTTATGGGAACCGTTTGAAGCGTCCTTTTCCCTTCATTGGTAATCTTGTCGACTGCTTTTTCAACCACTCTTCGATGTAGCTCCTCATGGGCGCCACATTGATTTCATGCCGGATTTTTATATTGAATAATTCACTTTCCAACTCCCTTAGATCAATAGAGAGGTTGTGCAATGATTCTTGAATATCTTGGCTTTTAATCGAATAACCGACTAGCCAATTTTTCATGTCATCTTCAACATATTCAAGAATTCCATAGAAATTTTTAAATGACAATATTTTATAGATATGAACTTGATCATCAAATTCTTTCTTGGTTAAAAACAACGAGTTGAATATCAATTTTGCATCTCGGAATTCATTGGTGCTGCCAAATAGATCTATCTCAGTTAGATTCTTGAATAGTTTGTCTCTTCTAGATATGGTCTGGCTACATGATTGAACGATACCATTTAGGTTTTTTACCTTTTCTTTCCAACATGCATTTAGTTGGTTTATTCGATCCGTGGAAGGGAGATCCTCCTCTCTTATTCTGAATTCCATCATACTGGTAACTTTAACACCAAATGGTACAACTGCATCGAGGTAGAAACCTTGCTCATTCTTGAGATATGCTTGCAGATACTCATTAAAAGCATGTGTTCTTGTTCCAAAAGAGACCATACTCCTTGAAATCTCCCAAGCTTATATTATTAATTCCATTCTTCTCTTTATATTATTTTCCACATAGCCTTGGGCTGATGTGAGAAGGCTTGCTGATCTTTTTAACTTTTCCATGGGTTCGGTAGGCCCGATCATTGCCAAAGGAGTAGCAAACAATGGAAGAGGCATTAGAGCTCCCCCCAATTCTTTGATTCACTCCTTTAACCTAACGTTCTCCGCTTCAATTCCACTAATAGATTTGTCTAGAGAATCTCCAGTTGCTTGGTTTATCTGGGAGATATGGGAAGAGTGCATGTTCCTTAGGTTCATCTCTAAATGAGATTTCCCTTTCTTATTCTTTACATATCTCTTTTCAATAACCAATTTTTTGGATTCGCTGTAAAAAAAATGCTCTGAAATGCAAAAGACTCTTCTTCGTCCAAGGTATCGGTCCCAATTATTTCCATATCAGGGTTATGGGGAGTAGTTCTCTCTAGTTGGTCGTCATCAGGAAACATTTTGTCAATGTCAATTTCTAGTTCCATATCTTCGAGGGAGAGATCGTGGATATCAATTTCTCCCCTCAGTCCCTCCTGTTCTTGCACTATTGTTTTTCGTTTTTTGCTTGCAGAAAGTTTGTGAGAACTTTCAATTTTTTTGGAGGGAGGTTTCTTCTCCTCCTCTGCCTGAAGAACTGTGTGTGACTTTCTTTCTTGGGTAGGCCGTTGGAGTGCTACTTCGATATGCTCTCTTCTTGGGTGTGGCAGTCAGGGATTGGGTACTTTTCTCACCCATGCCTTTTCGTTTCTTCGTGTATGACTCATTGATGTTGATTATTGTCTCCAGGTCATTGATGTCATAAGAAACACTTCTTGAGGCGTTATCTTCGTCTTTATTCAGGATAGTGTCAGTGAAAGAACTGTTGAAATCGATAGCCAATAAGTGTTCTACAAAAATACCATCAAGGTCAAACCCTTTTATTTTTTTAGCACATTTCAAATTGAAGTTGTGGAAGTGGCCGCGAAACCATTAATCTTGTTCATATTCCTAACTATGAAATCCATGACTTTCCAAGGTAGAGGGATGAATTTCCTTTTTCTCTTTTCATGGAAAAAAATGCAACCAACAGGTGTACTGTCTTGCTATTTCAGCAAAAAACATTGTACCAGATATGTGACATGGAAGGAATCAAGGATTTTATTTGGACCCAAAAATACTTCCAACATTATAGTTATCCATTTCTTCTAGTGTACCCTTCCTATCCAGGAACTTTGTCGCCTGGTCAAACACCCGGGGAAAATCCTTTCCAAATATCAATCCTTTAAAAACTGAAAAAAAAATCATTAAAGACTTCATAAAAATGTTGGGAGGCGTTGTGTCTCCATAATATCTGGTACCAGAAGGTTACTAGGTCAAATTCGCAGTTTACCTTCTTACACATAGATAATCCAGGGAATTGACGGCAATGCGTCACCGCAAAAATTAAATAAGATGACATAAATAATTTCTTATGCCTTGTGTACTGCAATAACTGGGAACAGATTTCAATGGAAGTCAACTTTCCCCAATGGAAGATTGCTTGTTCCATCACCATAAAATATAAAATATACAAAAACATCCGAGAGATGTTGGTTGTACTTTCTTGTCCCATTATCCTCGTGAAAATCCATGCAATTTCCCGAAAAGGGTTTTTAAATGCACTAACCTATAATCTGGTCATGTCCACGGGACCAGTCGATGGGTTCTCTACGAACTCCAACAAGATGTCCAATTCATTATCATGCTTCTTTGAGAACTCTCTACAATTCTCTCCCTTGAAAGTAGGTGTTGGGTCAGGAAGTCTTAACATCTTTTGAAATACTTGAGGTGATAGGGAGACTCGGGAATGGTTTCAAAACTAGATAATTCATTGGTTTGGAATATATTTTTTAGTGCAACAGGTGACCAACTCCTTACAGTAAAAAATTTTGGGGACACAACCTACTCGTGCAATTCCATACGTCCAGATAACTTCCTTTTGGGCAGAGGGGAACAAGTAGTAGTCATAAGCTCTGACCCACTGAAAAATCTAGTCCTCACACTCGAAAATATTCAAGGTATCTCCACATAAATGTTGTCAAGCTACAACCATAAGGTGATGAGAATGTTCCTTTTCTCTTGATAATATTTAAAATGAACGTTGGAGCATGATGATATAATCTTCGTAAATCTTGGTTTAATGTATTTTAATGGGATATGTCCTCGACCTTTTCGTCTATTAATGCCAATGTTTTTTATGTGTCTGGTGATTTTTCACTAATAAAGGAATGCTTAATATGCATTGGGAAGTGTGCGAAGGTGGCAGGGATGGATGGGAGCGAAAACTTCTTTGAAACTTTTTTGAACCTGGGAGCCCGCGAATCTGTGACAACAGGAGGTGAATAACCGACTAAGTATGGAAAGGCGAGGTATAATGCCTTAAAAAAACTAAAGTAAATAACAATTTTTCCGAGTTCAAGATCCACACACACAAAAAAAAATCAGATGCCATAATATTGACCTATGCCAATTCGATAATGGGGAGGTTTAGTTCATGGATACAAATATCGCTCAGTTCCAGTGACTAGGGTGCATGTAGGGTGCTTGTGAGAAAAGATAATGTTTTGATGAAGATTTGTTTTTATTGCAACATGTGAAACTAATTGTGTGATAGTATTTAGAATGAACACTGGAGGATGGTAATATAATCTCCCGTAAATCTTGGTTTAATGCATTTTAATGGGAGATGTCCTCAAGATTTTCTCTCATTAATGCCAATATTTTCGAACCTATGTGGTGAGTTGTCACTAATAAAAGCGTAATCAATTTGAATTGGGAAGTCTGCGAAGGTGGTGGGGAAATCAACTAAGTATGAAAAGGTGGCGTGGTCAGATGGATCCAAACATACTCATCGTAGGTAGAGTGAAGCTTGCAAGTTCTAGGAGTTCGGGGTCGAATTGTAGATAACAAAAGTTTTGGGTGCAAGATGTATATCATGGAACAAGGGGCATGAGAGTTCGATAACGTCAATCCAGGAACTCACGGCCATAAACATTAACTATGGGAAAAACATTGTTAGCTATGTAATATACCTGGAGCTTGACAAACTCAGGTTCAAGTTAAAAGACAATTTTTTTATATTTACGTAAACAATGTTCATATTATTTTATTTTATTAGTGTTTTTTGTGGCCCAAATGCAAACCATGTTCAAATTTGAAGGGTGAATTAACATTTTCATATGCAAGCATATTCTCAAATATGCCAAGCTATAATATATGCACAATACTAAAGATGGGCATCATGTCAACACATTTGTAGATGACAGTGGGCTAGCAAAATATTGCATTCTTGCTACGATGATGCCTTAAAAAAATTAAAATAACCAACAATTTTTCGCCAATTCAAGATTGACACCAAAAAACTCATTAGATTCCATAATATTCTCCCATTAATGTGTTTTAATGGGATATGTCCTCGATCTTTATGCTTATTAATGCCAATATTTTCAAACATCTGTGGTGAGTTGTCACTAGTAAAAGAATAATTAATGTGCATAGGGAAGTGGTGAAGGTGGCAGGGATGGAGGGGAGCGAAAAATGATTTGAAACTTTTGTGAACCTGGGAGCCCATGAACCCATGAAACTTTGAAGAATCAACTAAGTATGGAAAGGCGGGGTGGTTAGAGGGAGTCATCGTAGGTAGAGTGAGGATTGCGAATTCGAGTAGTCCAGGGTCGAATTGTAGATCACCCAATTTTTGGGTGCAAGATGTATACTCCGAACACAGGGAATGAGAGTTCGATAATGCCTACCCGGGAACCCGTGGCCATAAAATTGGCTAAGTATGGAAATGAATGGTAGTCGGTCAGACTCGCAATGTGAAGATATAGATGGATATAGAATTTCTCAATCTACCACTTGAGAACCCATGAGCATAGAAATGCAACTAAGTATAGAACCATAAAGGGGTAACAGAAGGGAACAAGAAAAGGGAAAAAGAGATAAGTATAGAAGAGGAAAAATAAAGGGAACAAAGAACTTTATGTCTCACACAACAACACTTAGTCTGATAATTATCAAGCGATAGAAACACATCAACTACGGGAAAAACATTCTCATCCATGAAATATAGTTCTAGCTCAATAGACCATGGTTCAAGTCAAAAGAGATGTTGTTTATATCTATTTCAACAAGCTTCTAGGATTGAGGATTGCGAGTTCGAGGAGTCTGGAGTCGAATTGTAGACCAATTAAGTTTTGGCTGGAAGATGTATACCCCGAACACGGGGCATGAGAGTTCGATAGGGCCTAGCTGGGAACCCGCGGCCAAAAGATTAGCTAAGTATGGAAACGAACGATAGTCGGTCGGACTCATGATGTGAAGATATAGATGGGTATATAATTTCTCACTCTGCCACCCTAAGAACCCGTGAGCATAGATATGCGACTAAGTATAAAACCAGAAATGAATAATAGAGGGGAAGAAGAAAAGGCAAAAATGGGCAAGTATAGAAGAGGAAAAAGAAAGGGAGCAAAGAACTTTATGCGTCACACAAAAACACTTGGTCTTAAGTATAGAAAGGCGGGGAGATCAGATAAAGTCATCGTAGGTAGAGTGAGGCTTGCGATTTCAAGGAGTCCAGGGTCGAATTTTAGATCATCGAAGTTTTGGGTGCAAGATGAATACCTCTAACACGAGGCATGAGAGTTCGATAGCGCCTACGCGGGAAGCCATAGCCATAAAATTGGCTAAGTATGGAAACGAATGGTGGTCGGTCAGACTCGTGATGTGAAGATATATATGGGTATATAATTTCTCACTCCGCCACCCCGTGAACCCGTGAGCATAGATATGAGACTAAGTATAGAACCAAAAATGGATAATAGAGGGAAAGAAGAAAAGGGAAAAACGAGTAAGTATAGAAAAGGAAAAATAAAGGGAGCAAAGAAATTTATTCCTCACACAAAAACACTTAGTTTGATAATTATCAAGCGATAGAAACAAATCAACTATGGGAAAAACATACTGAGCCATGAAATATAGTTGGAGCTCAACAAACCCTGGTTCAAGATAAAAGAGATGTTGTTTATATCTATCTCAACAAGCAATAGAAAAAATATATGACTTGGCATTCTTATATGCAAGCATTCAAACAAAGCCATCGTAGGTAGAGTGAGTCTTGGGAATTTGAGGAGTCTAGGGTCGAATTTTAGATCATCAAAGTTTTGGGTGCAAGATGTATACCCCGAACACAGGGCATGAGAGTTCGATAACGCCTACGCGGGAACCCGCGGCCATAAAATTGGCTAAGTATGGAAACGAATGGCTTTCAATCGGACTCGTGATGTGAAGATATAGATGGATATAGAATTTCTCACTCTGCCACCCCGGGAACCTGCGTTCATAGATATACGACTAAGTATAGAACCAAAAATGGATAATAGAGGGGAAGAAGAAAAAGGCAAAACGGGTAAGTATAGAAGAGGAAAAAGAAAGGGAGAAAAAAAAATAATGTCTCACACAACAACACTTAGTATGATAATTTTCAAGCAATAAAAACACACCAACTATGGGAAAAACATTCTCAACCATGAAATATAGCTGGGGCTCAACAAAACCTAGTTCAAGTTAAAAGAGATGTTGTTTATATCTATTTCAACAAGCAATAGACAAAATATATGACTTGGTATTCTTACATGCAAGCATATTCTAAAATATGACAAGCTTCAATATATGCACGAATTGGATAACGTATGCAGATTAGAGTTTTGTAACCATACCTCTTAGTCTTTGTACCTTGTACTATGATGGAGGTTTCACTTCTACTTGTCGATAGTTCTTGTGAACTAAAAAACATGTGGTGTAAATGACATAAACATATTTACCATGGCATAGTAGAATACATAACTGTGGATATTTGTTTCGTAAACATAACAAGAGCATAATCCATGAATCCTTACCTTCGGCATTATCGTTGTGCTGATGTTTTCGATGGTTCACTTCTCATGCCCATGTCACTTCTGAAGCAGTGGCTATGAACATGTGTATATTGTTCATACTCGAAATGGATGTACATTAGGCATACACATTGTATTTGTTGTGGCACCACTGTAGCCATACGTTTTGGAAGATTGTACTCCAGCTTTCTCAGCTATGGCACATAAGGCTCCATCCTCGTGTTCAATTAGTCTGTTCTTTCTTCAATGTAGCAATACAGAGAATACAATGGACATGTACAAATTTATTTATTTCAAGGTAGCGGCATAGAAAATACAATTGACATGAAGATAAGTTAATATATAGGAAGATATGCAATATCTAAGGAAAAAAAATAGAAGAGTTGCAAACTAGTGGAATAAATATAGATAGAGTAAATGAAAAACAATTGGATATGGAATATGAGTAGAAGTATGCACCTTTGTATGTATTCTTCTACATTTCCGGTTATGAGTTCTTTTCCTTGTCCAGTTTCCATGTTTGTTTCAATGAAGGAAAGTACAAAACACAATGAACATGAATGTAAGGTCATATGTAAGGAAAAAATAAGGAATATGTACGTACAATAAATAAACTAGAATAAAAGGAATAGAGTAACAGATAGTGTTAGAAGAATGTACCGTTTTTCTTTTTTCTTCATCCATGTATGTGTATATATAAAAAAATTGTGTAAAAAAATTTTGTGTCCAAAATCAATTACAAACCAGGAAAAACTAAGAAGTTGGATAACTTGGATTTATGCAACAAGCTAGACAGATATGCTTTGAGACATTGAAATATGATTTTTCAATATGTTTGATGTATATTTCATAATTCAAGTGCAATACCAATTGTATCGTGATCAACCCAGTATGTGTCTAAGATAAATACGTTGTATTGAGAAATGGGCACATTTGACCATACATGGCCAATAAGTGTGTTTTGTACATGGTTTATCTTATCCAGAATAAAGCAAAGACTGTATATGCACATGTAGTTTTCCAATTCTTTTGTTCTGGAATTATTTTGTAGCATGTCAATATTGAAGTCTCCTACAATGACAATGGTTTCATTCATATGAAAATTCTCTAATGCATTAGAAATAACATTTAGTGTGTTGGAGAATGTTGCATGTGGATCAGCATAGAGATTCAGTATTGCAATTTCTGATCCATGGAAAATTACTTTTGCGAGCACCATCTCAACATTGTTTTCTTCGAAATGCATATGCTCCAAAATTGTTACATGTTTTTTCACTAATATCATCACCCCATGTGTAATGTAACTTGATATGCAATTGTGATTTGGAAATTGCTTGTTTTGCATGCATAATGTCATGTATGTTTCCTGCAAGCACAGAATATCAGATTGCATTTTTTTATAGTCATTGAGTATATCATCCATATGTGCATGTAGGTTGGGCGTGTTAAGTGAGAGAATTGATACAGATCAGTTTGGTTGTATGGATTGGTAATCATATTGTAGATGCCACTTTGCTCCAGTCCTAAGGTGTTGCATCTCAATATCAACTTTGTGTTTGACTTTGAAGTTATCTTTTGTAAGAGCGCTTAGTAAATACAATGAGTCTATACTTCTGACATGGGACAATGTTGTGTATACAAGTCCATGTATTCGAATTCCAGCAGGGTCAAATGCAACACTATCAAGTGTTAGTCCTTGTGATCTGTGGACTGTAAGTGCACATGCAAGTTTAATTGGAAACTATTTTCAAATCTTCAGTAGACCTATCTTTGCCAATGTCGATACTTGTTTTGATATTCATAAGATAGGTGTTCAATTGTGTGCAGTGTTTAAATTATATAGATCAACCAACTTGTTTTCTTGTCGGTGGCCTATATGCGGCTCATGGGACTTAATCCAGAGGACACCAACCTTTTTTGTTTTGGTATAACCTTTGATTATTCCATCTACACCATTTACCAAGCCATCCTGTGAATCATAGTTGCAGTCATATATTTCAACCATCATGTCTAATTTTAGGACAAGTTGCAAATGCAAAGTGGATGTATGTTCATGACGTGGTACATTTCCATGGTTGTCTTCTTCGAGGTCAATTGAATTGATCATGATATCATCGCCAGACATGAGCGATAGCATGTACCTGTTATGCATTGCAACATCCCTATTCATGTGGAACATGTAAGGGAAGGTTGGGTCTGTTGGTGCAGGTCACATGCATCTTGAATTGAGATATGTTAAGTCATCATGTGTTTGCTTGTTTGTCTGCATTCTATTCAGAATTGCAATAAATGTTTCATCTGTTTGGGGCATTGTAGTATGTAATTCAAAGAATTTTGTATTGTGTTTCCAGAAGCCATGCATCACTATTTTCACATTGACCGTAGGTTGTTCAAATATCAAATAATCTTGGATGGGTTGCACCTGGTAAAGATCCCCACATAATATCATGTCAATGTTTCCAAAGTATTTGGTGTGCACATGTTTTATGTTTCTTAGTCGGTTGTCAATGGAATACAAGAAGAGACTTCCAATCAAAGATGCCTCATATATGAAGACAAGTTGTAGTTCATCATAAAGCTTAGACAATGTATCTAACATTTCTTTGCCGAGTGGAAGAAACTGTGACTTGTTAAAAGGCATAAAAAATGCAGAGTGGATTGTTGTTTCACCTGCATTATATGCATATTTTTCTGTGTATGCAACTATTAACCCCTTTGGTTTCATAGGATCAGAGGAATTGTTTGAATCATAGATTCGTATAAGCATTTGGAATAGTGTTTTCAATGTGAATGTAGTGTTTATTCCCACCCCGCATGTAAGGAACAAGTGCACATGAGTGTGCATGTTCAAGCGTTTTTTAATTGCAATGTCCTTTAGAATTGTTTGTTGCTCTCGAATCAACAGATGTCTAACTTTGTAGTATTCGTTATTTTCAATAAGGAAAGGATGTTTTGTGACTTGAAAGCCAATATTGATACGTTTTTCAATGTCGACTGCTCGAGGACAAGGAAAATCTACTTGCAAGTCATGGGACTCACAGAGAGTTCTGGTTGTTTTATGGTTTGTGAATGTCTCATCAACATTGTCAGGGTTTTCTAGTTCATGGACTACACTTTCTAGATCACCCCATGTTGGATTAACATTGTATGTAAATCTAGATTCATTGGTTTGTATTGTAGTCTCATAAGCAATATATGCAACTTCCCATGTAGGGAAGTTATGTTTTAATGTGTTTTCATTTTGATCAAACGGAACGTATCACAACAAGTTTTCTCTACAGTATTTTTCATAGTCAGTATGTTTGTTGTATTTGACAAAGCGTATTACAGAGATTTTTTTTCTTTTTAATATGGGTGCACCATTTTTTTTGTAATGCGATACAAACTCTGCTAAGAAGATATTTTTAATAGGAGATGGACGTTGGAGGTAATAATAAATAATAGAGATACATAGTGCATCCTCTGAATTGTCAGGATCTTGTTCTATGAAAGACAGTGGTTTAAGCACAAATGTCTGTTTCACAAGTGGAGATGTGTTTATGAAGACACATTTCCTTGAACTACAATTGAGGGGCAGGGAAGGTGCAATGTGGACTGCTTGTTGAAGATTAAGTAATGTATTTCCAAGCATATGTATCATTTGCATAGCATCAATATGACTTTTTTCATGTTCTTTGTGTATTCTTCTGAATGCACTTGTCATAGATTTGTCAACCTTTGTCATATACGAGGTATAGTATGATGTTCCAGCATATGCATTGAGAACATACTGTGCATCTGTAATTTCATTCCACATAAATGTCATGTCCTTGGAGAAACTGTTGTTCCAAATATGAGAAAGTTTTTGTTTAAGGAAAATTGTTGGTTGTTTAAGTGTGCATTGTATGGCTTGGATGTACTCATCTTCTGTTAGATTTAGCTCTATCAAGAAGTCGTTGAAACTCATTAACTCATCAAAGTCTCGTTGTTCTAGAAATGCGAACAAGGATTTAGATTTCTAAATGAGAACATTTTCCTCTAAACTAATTGGCTCTATGATTCTTGTTGTTCTCATTGGTGGCACAGGGAAGTTGTATCTACAATGTGAATTTTTTCATTTTTTTACAGCTTCTTGTATGATAATGCCTACGAACTTTGGCAAGTTCTAGATCCAAATGATTTGTGTTGCATGTTATGTATTTGTCCACAAACTGCTCAATCTGTGAGTTGTTGTCATTTCCATAGATCGATGCACCCTCTATCCACAACAATGCGTGGTCATGCTCACTCCCTCTATTTTGGAACTCAGTCACAAAAAAGTAGTCCAATATTTTTCCAAAGAACGTTTCATCATGGAATATCAATTGCTTCAAATAATTTATTCTATGTCTATAGTATTGAGTACATGTCACTGGGTCTTTTCTTATGAGGTAGTCAATGTCATCATTTTCCAATGTATTAGTTTTTTATTTCCTTTTCCTGTTCCTATACAATGCAGACATCGTAGCCACCAATGGATCCCAACGATGCTCTGCACTTGTAAATGTGATATAAAATGTTGGCGGTCCCAATTGTCGGATCATTGCAAAAATAGTTTTTTTGTTTTGTTGCAAATAGTCAGGAGAGATGCGAATGTTTTTGAAATCTATGTATCCAATATCAGATTTTAGGATTTTTTCCAAGTTTTCTTTGTACTTGACATCTTTGGCCAGTAACTTTCTTCCTTGTAGTTGATCTTTTCTTATTCACACCCACATGCAAGAGAGAACTTGCTCAATTATTATGTGCATTGGTTTGAAAAACAAATTTGTTATATGACAGGAGAAGTCATCGCTTGAATGTAGCAGTTCCCATCGAACTATTTTTTGGTATCTGAATCATTTTTTAATGTCAATGGGACGTGGCTCTCCATAGAACAGTGTTGGGAAGTTCATTTCCTCAACAAATTTGTCCTTGAATATTCCAAGTGGACTTTTCCCTTTAGTAGGTGAAATTTCGGCAATCTTGTCTTGCAAGTCACGAATGCGTTGTGAGTCAGTGAATCCATGTATTAGTGTTTCAGCGGGTATTTCATTTTTCGATTCATCGCTTGTATCAAATTCACTAGCAGTTTCGAAAGTCTGTGCAGAGTTGTCATCCCCTTCTCCAAGAACAATGTTCCAGTTCTCATTTATACAAATGTTATGTGCTTTATACAGGGCCCTGGAACATAATTATTTTAATGCTTTAATGACAAAATGCACACGCACTTTACCTATCTAGTATGAATTCTTGTATTGCAAACTTCTTTTGAGAGCTACAACAATTGTCATTGTATCACTAATGAATTGTGGTAAGGCTTTTTGTACAACATCTAGTTGGACAGGAACATTAATAATTGATCATGTTAAACCCATTTGGTGTCATTTATATCCCCAGGGTCTGATTTGTGCAAATGAAATTCACATAGACACGAGTCTCTCTTCAATTTTTGTAAGTGTACTTACATCTGGTAGTGGTGTATTACATCTTATTTGGTCAAGCATTGCAAAGTGTGGCTATTTTCCATTTTCAAGTGATCGTTTGCCTGGAAGACAAATATTTCCACTGGAAAATGTTCTATCATTTAGTGTCAAGCTAAGTTATTCTGCTTCCAAATCAGGCATGAAAGACTTAGTTTTTTTTTACGAAATTCAATTGATCGCAAATTGCACATGCAATGGAAGGAGTGTCTTTAATTTGTTTCATATAGATCTTTTTTTCATCTTTCTTACCTAAACAAGTATGTGTAGAAAGTGTTTGTTGGTTTTCATTGCTAGCAGTACATGGTGTTGGCTCTAGGCCACAAAATGTGATTTTTTCCTCTCAGTCAGTTTCATGACCATTGTGGGATATGTGGTTGTACTTGTTTCTCTCACGTATCTATTTTATCAACATGTGGTAGGTTAACTTATGGTTGCCACTGGAAACTAGTTTCACTTGTTGACAAGCCATGTTGGAGACCTGTGGAATTGACATTTCTTATGGGCATTGCATCCTCACCATCTCGATGGTGCAAACTGTGATGTTATTTTTCAATCGACATGTGATGTTTGTGTTCAACAAAGAGTGCAATAATGTGATTGTGTTGTGCACAAACAATTTTTTTTAGGTTGTGATATCTGAGTTTCTTTCTAGAAGGAAGCATACCAATGTATTTTTTTCTCTCACGTATGAACTTTTTCAATTTGTGATAAGTTAGTCTACGTTTTTTGTTTAAGGTATGTATAACCTCATGACAACTAGGATGAGTTTCATTATGATTAAATAGCATGTGACGCTTATGCAGATTTGATGCAGTTTGGGTGGCATGGACACTAGATCTTGCACTGGTAGTATTTCTTATACTACCAATGTATATTTTTTCTCACGTATGACCTTTTTCAAGTTGTGATAAGTTAGTCTACATTTTTTGTTTAAGCTCTGTATGGCCTTATCACAACTGGGATGAGTTTCATTCTCATTAAATAACATGCGATGCTTATGTAGATTCGATGTGGTTTGGGTGGCATGGACAATGGACCCTGAACTGGTAGTATTTCTCATCAGAGGTTGAGAATGGATATGTGGCGTATCTTTTTTCAATCAATGATGTCAATTGTTCGATCGTAGTTTGAATCAATAAAGTAAGAATGGACAGTACCATCCAACAGGGCCAACCAGAGCTGGATATTTACTATGAATATGATAGATAGCCATTGCAAATAGAATCTTCCACCCTTTAAATTTCCTTTCTCATATGGCATTGCCATGTTTACAAGGTATTGTTGCCAACTTCTAATTATCGTCATACTTTCTAGGAGATATGGTAAAAGGTGTTGAAGTAAGCAACTAAAAGCCTGTTGGTTGTCACCTATAATTGCATTACAAAAGGATTGTACAGTGTAAATCTGTAGTGAGTTCACATCAAACTCTTTTGCTACCAAATAGAAAATTGCATTGAACAGACTATCTCCACAACTAGATGCAATAGTTGTCACTATGTGCAAGCCATGGGAGTGTATATGATGCATAATTCATTTCCAATACGATTGAAGGTCTTTGCAAATGAGAGACAAGTAAATATGAGGTCCTCCAAGATTTCATATGGATATTTTTCTATAGAGTAGTGGTTCATAATGACCACTGACAGGATTGGCATCATGGAACAAGATGCAATATGGATCCCTAGATGTAGTTTTGTTGAATAGTAGATATCTTATTTTTCTTGTCAATGACCATATTCCAATTGATATATCCAACCACTTAGATAGCCATCGTATACAAAATGTATCTCCCCAAAGTCCCCTCTCATATGCAGCGAAAGTTGCAGATGCAGATAACCGCATCTTTGAAAAATACGTAGTAACATCATGTATTCCATGTAATTGGCAAAGAAAATCAGATGCCAATTCGTATTGATACGAATCCAATGCCTCAACATCGCCATTTTATAAACATCCCAAGAAATAATCTATCAATCCATTGCGCAGGTCAGTCGAGGAATAACGAAAATGCAATAGAACTTGAAATGCATCGAAGAGGCGATCTCCCACAGTATACGAGAAAACATCCAATCTAAAAATCCCATTGCTATGCAATACCTGGTTAATGTTGTCATGTACACTGGAGTCTATATCTATTTCATAGCACTCAACATCTATTACTTTCTTCACCTCTTAAGTTGTGATTTTCAAGATGTTTCTTAGCTATATTAAGATAATATGCAAATAGAGAAAAAAAGAAAAATGAAAACTATAAGTGCAGAACTTCACACCAATTCCACTATGTATCCTTCAACCTTCTTCCTATCAAATTCAATCCCCCTAGTCGCTACAACATATGACAAATAAAAAAATGTATAGTGAACAGTGAACCAACTAGAAGAGACAACATAACTGAAATAACACTGTAAATTTGCTCAGCACAAAGACAGAGTATTCAAGGCATATCAATTTTGAACCTATTCCATGTGTGCATCCTATAAGTGTTTTAGTGGCGGAAGATGATTTGCAAGACATAAATGACAACATAAACCAACAGGTAAACAAGGTTTTTGATTCAAAGAATAAAAGCATGCCACGTCGCAAGGTCTTGGCAGATGCTTGCTCCGCAATGACAACTTTGAATTCGTTTTGTAAACCCCTTTGCATTGCTATTTTCTAAAGAGATATGGTACGATATCCAGGATTTGGAGGTGGGCATATGTGATTGGAAGGGAACACACTGGAAAAAATGAAGCAAACGTATGGTTTCCAGGAACAGAAAATATGAGGAGAACATTTGATTTCCTTTTTTATATGTCACTGTGGTTGCAACATATATGGGTTCTTTGTCCAGCATCGACATTCAAAGGGGAACAAGATGTTTTGGAAGGGAACAAATTGGGGAAAATGCACCAAACGTATGGTTTTAAAGACGGGAAAAAATGAGGAGAAAAAATCGATTTTCTTTTTTATATGTCACTATGGTTATGACAGAGGTGGATTATGTGTCGAACATTGACGTTCAAGAACAAGGACAAGACAAAAACACACTATTGTTTTTCTACTCGTAGCAGTCATACAGAAAGATGTTCTGCAAGAGGATTTTGACCCAGGCATTCCTAGTATTGAAAATTCTTGCTTGCAAGCTGCAAATAGTAAACAAAAAATAAAGAATAGCAACAAAACCATGGCACTGAAACTTACCCGTGAACGAGGAACAACATAAGTGCAACTCCAAACCGCGCAAACTGCAACAACAGGTCCAACTGTGGATGCATGACCCCAACCTTGCAAAGTTGAAGCAAACAAGAGCAAGCAACAAACAACAAACCAATTAACAAGCACCAAGAGGTCGAACTGCAGCTGTGGGACCTCAACTTTGCAAAGTTGAATCAAATAACAATAAACAACATCAAACGAACCAACGAGCAAGCATCAACCAGTGAACCAATAATGTTGGTGAAGAACAATATTTCCCAAATTCACTGTAGACAAGACTGTATCCAAAAATTAGAGGAACTTGTATTGTAACATGCTTGTTGAGTAAACATTTAAGGATGTGAGGCATGTTAGGTAAAAACTTAAGCTGTCAGAATCATCGAAGGGCCTCATTTTGTGCAAACATTTAAGAAATAATGCAGTGTGGAAGGCATGTTTACGTACATAATAATGAAAATGCCTCTCTAAGTACATAATAGTAAAGAAAAAATAAAAATAATAATAATAACAATAGTTCGAACAATGGAGACTATGCAAAAATTTTTTTACTCAAAAGACAAAGTAATATGAAGTCAACTAATAAAAAAGTGACTATCCATGCTCAAAACTTTGGATATCTAATACAAATTCACAAAGATCGTAGATGATAAAAACTTTGGATATGCCAACATATAAAACATTGGGAATAGTGAAGCTGGCAATAAGACCTTAAATCTACTATCCAATGAAATCATGACATATAAGGTTTTTTTTATTATATAAAATATAATGTTTTGAGTTCTCTAGTTGAACAATAAAGACTATGCAAAAAAATTGTAGTCAAACTAAAAACTAATAAGAACTCAACAAATTATGAATCACTATAATCCTTCTATGCTGAACTAATAACCTAGAAGAAGAAGTCAAACTATGAACCCTAAATTATGGACATAAACGATTATAAGGCCTATGTTGCAACACAAAGATATAAAAAGATTTAGTGAGAGGCTCGTTAGTTTTATAGACGATAGAAGAAGAAGTCAAACTATGAACCCTAAATTATGGACATAAACGATTATAAGGCCTATGTTGCAACACAAAGATATAAAAAGATTTAGTGAGAGGCTCGTTAGTTTTATAGACGATAAGAGTTAGAGGTTCGGAGTTGTAAACTTTGTGAAGTGGCTTTTCATTGTGTTATATGTATGCTATATTTGTATTGTTATTTGTTTTAGTCAATAAAGTGTTTTATATTTTTTTTTTTATAAAAGGTGTATATATTTTATTCTCTAAATTTAAATTTACAAATAAATTTATGATTTGTAAAAAATAAATATATTTTTAATAATTAAATTTAAAAAATTCAATATAAACTTTTATAAACAAATAAATTTAAATTAATATTAAATCTTTAATAATAAGTTAAAAGTCAATTTTATCCCATGTAAAAAGAATACAAATTTCCCAACCAATCTCTAAATTATTCAATACATACGCCAAGGATGGCAAGTTTTGATTATATTATACAACATTCAAACAACTACGCTATTGGAAATCCATAGTCGAAGTAAATGACGAATTCATGATGCTTGTCTCCGTACACACAAAGTTACAAAGTTACTTAATTTAGACGTCTCATGAATTTGTTTTTTTTTACTTTAAAATAATGGAAATGAAGTAGATAAATTTTATTTAAAATTTGGTAACAATAATTTCTTTTATAAAATGATATTGTAAAATCAGATTATGTTAAATCCATTTTTATATTAAAATGATAACTTTTGAGAAATCCCATAAGTATTTGGAATAGACTGCGAGCTGCGATACAGATCAATCAACTCGCTTATTGCGGACTATGGAAATATATTTTTGATTGCAAGGTACTATCAATGGAATAATCACTTGTTCTTGTTATTCTTGAGAGAGTGATCAGGACCCGGGAAGTTGTTGTTGGCTCTGGGCGACGGCGGCCCCTGCTCCCGCCGCCTCTGGAGCGTTGCGGCTGCCTTCTGGCCATCTCCGCTCATTTCCCTTCCCCTCCGCTGATATGTGCTTCTTATCGTGATCTTCCGTCCATCAAAATCCATTAATGCCTGGCCTGCATCGGCATTCGATTCGTAAAAATAAGCAAAGATATTTATGCAAACAATGAAACGAAGAGGAAAATCGGAGCATTAAACCTCACCCGAGTAAGAAGACAGCATTATAATGGTGGCGATTAGTATCAGAACAACTACTGCCCGTGTCGTTGCCATGACAGTGCCTCCCGCCGTTGCGGCGTTCTTTCGCCTCTGTGTACCTATTACTATATGACACTGCCTCCTGCTGTTGCTGCGTTCTTTCGCCTGTGTGTACCGACCACTATTTCTTGTGGGTCTCAGAAGCGATGATTTCTTGCCTGTGATTCGCCCCTATTAATAGGAAGCGAGCCGTTACCTACCCACGGCTCCATAATTTTGACCAATTTTTTTTTGGGTGGCACTGTCTATCCATTCGGCTTACCAAACCATTCCACTAAGTGCGACACAAGTGATATACAGTTGACATTAGCAGCCCTGTGTCCACAAATAAAAGCTAATCTCAACAATCACTGCACACCACACCTTTGACGAATTTTATTTTTTTTCAATATTTGACTGTGATAAAGCCCACTTTTGACCATTTTTTAATATTTGACTATGATCAAACCCAA
>JASDQU010108509.1:229361-245664 GCA_032191745.1 Picea mariana | reverse complement strand
CTTTCCTCATTTGTTTAGTGTTGCATTCTTAGATGCATTGTACAATGGGCACCTAACATGGCCTCTGTTATTGAGACCCATTCATCATGTACACCCTAGTAGTGTTCATGGGGGGTGTTGGAGATATTACACACTCGCCTAAAATTATTTTCCTAAGTTTGATAGTCCAATGTTGAGAACACTTCCTTAGATGAGATTGTTCTCTCTAGATAATATTCCCCTACAAAATAGGACATTCCTCTTCAGTTCAGAGTCGGTTACACTTAGTTAGACTAGTGGAAGTCACTCATGCATGGAAAACTCACTTTTATCACCAGTAGTTGCATGTGTTTCTCTCACTTGCACGCGTGTGACTAGATTAACTAATGATTGCATGGACCATTTAACTAGGACTAGGTGGCTGTTCACTCCAGTGTTTGTCAGTGAGTGTCTAGATCTCTATAGATCACTACCATGGTGCATTAGTTACTCATGTAGCCTATATCTATTGTAAATTATTCACTCTTTAGGTGTGGAATACAATTAATAGAAATTGTTTCATTCTTTCCTCCATTTTTGTCTCTTCTCTTCACACCATTGCATGATGTGTATGCTTCATTGTTAGCTAGATATTTTGTCTAGGTATCTCAGAAACTCTACAGACTCTCTGTCACAACTTTCTACGCAGCCACCTACAGTGCACCTAAGATGTGTCCCCAAACACAAACTTGTTGCCTCTTCATTTCCACAGACTCTGTCTCTTCGTTTCCATAAACTTCACAGGTTTTGGTTCTCCCTCACACATGCCTCCAACAAAAATGTGTTTCCAAAATTCACCAAAATCAACCCAAGAGAAGTTCGCCCAACTCTATCCAATGAATCCACCTCAAGGCAACACAAGTCCTCCTAAGTGGATCAACTTGGCTCCTTGAGGTAGCTCCTCTTCGTCTGTCTCATAATCACAGAGCTCTATTTTTCTCCTTGTCTTACCAAAAATTTCCTTCCTTGGTTGTGTGCCCTTGTTCTCTAATAAGATCTCCAAAGGTCACCATCATGAACCATCACGTCCTTTCAGGGTGTCAGACTCTTTCGTGAACCTATTTTCAAATTAATCCTCACGCCCCTTTGTAGACCCGATCACCCAAATGAATCATAGCAGACCTGGTGCAGCCATGCAATCGTCAACCGTCATGCCCCTTGGGACCGATGTGCCAAAACATGGTGCGCCCCTCATGCCAGAACACCCCAATATCTTGGTCGCTTCACACTTGGGCAAGCCCCTTGGCACATTTGCATGTCCAAGGTGTCCACTTTCCCAACTTGGGTGTCGGAACAACCCCAAGTTTCTTCTTATTGAGGACTTGGGAAAAGTTCTTTGCACCCATCTAGATGAAGAACTTACATCCTCCCCCACCTAAATCCATTTTCATCCTTGAAAACATCCACAAAATCTATGATCTCCAAGTCTTTGCTCGAACTCATGCCTCTGTTGCAACTAAGTCTGCTAGAAACCCCAAGTTTTGTGCCAACCAGAAACCCCAAATTATGCCAAAGTGGAAACCCTAAGTTTCCCTATGAAGTGGAAACCCCAAGTTCCCACAAACCAAATTGCATTGCACCCAAATCCACACAATCTACTACCTAAGTCAATGCAGTCACTTCACACAAATCCAAGGATGAAAGTCACCCAACTCTGTTGCACTCTCTCACTGTGATGTCATTTCCTTGCTACTATTTGGTTTTGTTGCAGTTGTTGTTACTTGCTACAACTAACCATTGCCCACTTCACATCAAAATTTCTACTGAGTGTTGAACTCTTCTGATCTTGTTGTTGCACCCATACTTCAACAACTTCTGCCATGTCTCTGCACATTGTGCATCTCAAGTTATGTACTAGTTGGGTGTGTTAGTGTAACACACCCAACCCCAAAATACCCTTTCTAGGGATGGGGCATCAAATTTTCGCATTTCCTTTGGTTTATTTTTGGTCCCTTACTAAGAAGAACCATCTTATTCTACTCCTCCAAAGTTTATATCTCCCATTACGCGCTTAAATCAGCTAGCGGGGTCCTCCTCATGACCTTGGGCTAAAAATTGAGAGCTTAGAGTCTACTTAGCAAAGGTTTTGGCGCTTCGGAACTCCCGGGCTTCAAGAGTTCCAATGGTGTTGTCGAATTTCCTAGATCGTTGAACAATGAAGGAAATCAACGATCCAGGCCCTTCGTCGAGATCCTACGGTTAAAAAGGGGCTCGACATTCAGCGTGAAACACTCTTTCTTTCTAATCCCCGAGGTCCCAAAATATCGTCACATGGCTATAGCCCTTCGACGATTGGTGTGCGACGTTTAGTGTTGAAAGTCCTATGTTTCGGCGTTTTGTCCATTGGCGGTCATCGTTGGTCCATCGATGTTCCGTGATCGACGATCGTCGTTGGACCTTCCTTTATCAAACTATACTCAAATCTTTTGAAAGATCTCCATGTGGATTTGGCTCTACAATGGTCAGTGATTTACGTCGAATGCTCTATATGGTACCACACCCTAAATATTCCAAACTCCGAAGTTACCCAAACTCCCAGGGTCTCAATTATGTCACCAACCACGTTGGCCACGCGAGAACGAACCAGTAGCTAACATGTGGTGAGGGTCGAGGGGTGACACATGTCCTCGATAGGGGTGACATGTGTCACGCTCTAATAGGCACAATGGGTATGGGAATCATCCAAAACTGGGTGACATGTGGCACGCATAATGCGAGTCCACGTCATATCGAATGACATCATCAAACCACATCATCACAGACTGATAACTACTCAGTCCTTCAATATAATGGTCTGTAATATTCCACATAGCTCCATAGATCTACGGTTCTCATTACATCGCGGCTCCGGCTTCAGAACTTACCGAATCCTCTCGAAACAAATCCCCTGAAGAGCTAAGTCTCTGGACTCTCAGATCTGACACCACATGTCCTCTTCCTATCAACTACCAAGATCTATTTTGGCTTTCGTGACTTCGACGGTTTTCATTCCTTGAAAACCCCTAGCCAAATTCCTCTGGAGTACGAAGTCTCCAGACCATGGGATCTCTTGGCACGTACCTGTTCATCCAATGGTCCTCGTCACTTTGGTAGTTCTGCATTCGGGTGTTCGGTGTGTATCTCCCAACTTTCCTTCTGGACCACGCCAAATCTATTGCCACCTATAGCTAGCATCTATGGCTAGGGTTTACTCTGACTTGCAAACCTATGGGGAAACTCACGTGTCTCTAAATCGCCAAATAATTGGACTCCCAAATAACCATGGATCTGTGGACACGTTTCCCTCTAGTTTCAACAGTCCAGATTAACTCTGTGACTCCAACATTCGGGAGCTTCGGTGCTAAACCATTCCTATTCTCCCGAAGTAACACTTCACCGAAGCTCTTAATGCTTCCCTTCCTACATCTGATCTAACAGATGAGAGAGATCTACCTTGGATCACCAGATTGATAGCCCTCGTCGATATGCAACTTCGGCCTTCGACTGTTTTCAAGGGTTGTGGAGTCACAAGTCCCGAAGCCGAAAGAGCTAGCTCCTTTCATATCAACGCAGGGTTCCAAGGCCCTAGTCACATGGGTCCTTTGGGAAATCTTATGGGATAGGCGCAAATCCTTTTACTACTAATGGGTTAAGAACATGAGCATGAGCCCTCGGTCATATGGATGGTTAGTCTGAAGGAAAATTCCCTTGTCCCACAGAATTGAACTTAACGTTCCCGCTAAGGTAAACTTCACAAGGTTGGCAGGACTTAGGTGTTTCAGTTAATCCTACCCCATCTCTCCTGCGGATTCACATCTCATAACTATCTAGCAGCAAAACTGAGATAAATTGAAAGATCATATAGATATAAAAGTTTACAAAAATCACAGAGCACTTCTAATAATTGTTCAAATATTGAAAGACCGAATGATAAACACAAACATTTCATCATCACATCCAATACAATACACAAAGTATGAAAATACTTATCAGAACTGGAAAATGTGAAGCTACCGCTGAAAGGGGTGCATGTTTCCTCCCAACCATAGGCACTATAACTCTTGATCGATTTACCATTGGCCACCCCTAAGCTAGACCATGGTGCTCTCAGAGAGCTTCTTTCTCCTTTCTCCATAACGGTCAGGGACGAAGGTTACTCTCCTCCTCCCACAAGAACTTGGAAAATGTTTTTCTCTGCTCTAAGCAAGGAGGTTTGCACGAGTACTTCCTTAGTCACTCATCAACCCCGTTTATCATCTTGTATCCAAACCCCACCCATGGATTCTTACAGCGAGAATGACCTTACTACTCATCTTTTTCCTCTCAACTCTAGAGTCGAAGTATGTTCAATTATCTTCTTGGGAAAGTGTTTTCTCTACTCTTCTTTCTCGTAGATCTATCTCTGTCCCTAAATTACCTCATTTATTTCCTTCCCCAGAAAGGTTGCATGGGTCCAAATCCCAATTCATGGTCAGGCCTAGAAGCCTTATTGATGGGTGCCCTGCCCCATCTCCTCATTAACTCTTGAGGATGGCCTTCCAACTACCATCCTGACTGGTAATTCATTTCTAGGTCAGAGGACTGTTGACAAATTACACCCAGTAGGTATTGGTTTGGTGAGGGTCATCTCAACCATACTTGGTTTCCCTTCACCATCTCTCTCATAGCATCCATGGTCTATCTTGGAAACTTTCTGATCAGAATCTGGACTAGGGGTCAAAATTTAGCCCAAAAATGAAAGTGTTTGGAATCGCCTCAAAACGAACGGGTGCGTAGCCCTCGTCATCATGAACCCAACACAACTCGAACGGGTTCAAATGGACATCGAATAAGTGAGATATCACGATCTGTTCGATTTGCCAAATAGAAAAAAATAAAAATAATGCTGACTGTACAGTCCGTACAGCTGACGTGGAAAAGGCTGTACAACTGATGTGGCATGACTGTACGCTGAAGTGGTAGTTGATGATGTGGAAATAATTTATTGGTAGGTGTGGATGAATCATGTTGAGACACGTGGCATCTTTTTGTCAAATGGTTGGGTGCCACGTGGCCCAGGCGTGGGCTGCCACGTGGCACCCCGTTTTTTTGGTAATGGTTGTTTGTTTAAAAGTTTATGGAGTCCATGGGGATTGAACCCCGGACCTCCCCCAAGGTTCAACGCTTTGGAAATGTGTGGGCTACCACTAGCCCACACGTTGGTCCTTGTTAAACAAAGGGTTTTAATATTATTTAAGTTTGAATATATTGTGTTTTGGGGCGCATCCGGGCTGGGGCTTAGCCCCAGCCCCCGGTCGCACACACATTACCATATGACCATACACAGAGTGGGATCCACGACCATGAAATGGGTGAGGGTTTTAGTTTTCAAATGGTTATAACACCAAATGTGCTCGCCACTTGTCACACTTGCATACGCCCGTGGAAAATGAGCCCTTTTTGGTGCGCGTTAAGACTTGGTCACATGGCCCATGCGCCCAATGCCTATGTGGTTAGGGGGCTAGGTTCCCTAACCATTCAATAGTTTCACATGTTTTGCGGGAATGTACATGGTGCTGGTTTTAAGCACGGAAAAATGCGTAGAGGCTAGGTTGGACACACAGAGGTGCGTTTTGGCGAACCAGAGACAACAAGCTTGAAGGAGGAAAATGGCAGGAGGCCTAACTTCTTCATTTTTTGGCCAAATGAGGTGATGAAAAAGCCCAGCTAGGGGTTTTTGGATGTTCTGAATCCATTGGCACTATTTTCAAAGGAATTTGGAGACTTCTATTGCAGTTTTTACACCATTGAAGTTTCAGGGAGCTCTAGGGAGCTTGAAGCCCCCATTGATGGAGGTCATGCTCAGATGAGCCCAAGTCTGTTTTCTGTGACTGAATAGTCATATTTGGCTAATTGTTATGCTATGAACACATTGGGATAGGTTTTGGAGGCATTTGAGGACTTTTATAGGTGTTTTTTCCACAAGGAAGCTCAAGGAAGCTCAAGGCCACATGTAGAAGAGGTCATGCCCGGATGAGCCATGCTCCGTTTTCAGAGTTCTATTAGTCATTTTTGGGGTTTTTATGTATTCTGAACCCAATGGTACAGTCAATAAATCCATTGGAGTTGATCAGAATCTTGTAAAAGAATCTTTGACAAACTAGTCCCAAAGAGCCTAGTCCATTGATGGAGGCTCAAGGAGATGTAGCCTAGTTGGGGGTGAACTCCTTTATCATATTGTTATTGTTGTGAGTTTGCTGGTTTATTTTCCGCAAGTTTGTGTATTTGTTTAAAACACATATTTAACTTTTTAAAGAACTCACACATAAACATTTAAAAGAAGCATGAACTTGACACATAAAACCTCTTGCATAACTAAGACATTGAGCAAGGTCCTGAAAAGTTTATTTTAATGGAATAGAGCGTGCTTGCATAGCATAACAAGTCAGCCCCCTATTTTCAGATCAGGTGGTATCAGAGCATAGTTTTTCTCATGTGATTGCCATTGATAGCTAGAATTTTAGCTGTTGGTATTTGTGCACGTTTTGTGTTGAAGTTTGATATCTTGCAAGGATGGACGAAGCTTCAAACATTGATAGTACTCATACATATTCATTATCCAAGTTCTTTGACAAAGAGATGTTGAAGGAGTTTGTAACCATGAGAGATATGGTACAAGATTTGTCGGAAGATAGAGAAGAGAGCATTTCCCTTCAAGAGAAGTTGATGGCCATGAAGGAGGAGAAAGACCAGCTTCTTGAAAAGTTGCATGAGAAGGAGACTCAACTCCATGAGGCAAAGGAAACCCTTACCAAGTACATGCATGAACATAGGCTATGTAATGTTAGTTTATCTTCAAATTCCTCTCAAGATGAATGCTTTGGTGTTTTTGAAAATCACACTAGAGGAATAGGGTCCAAGTTATTGTTAAAAAGTTAGGGTCCAAGTTATTGTTAAAAATTGCAATTGTTTACGAAGTAGATAAAGAAAGCACATATTTTTATATTTTATGTTTAATAGTTTAAAATCTAAGAACTCAAAAGATACTAATAAAACATAATTCGAAACAAGAACAGAATAACAGTCACAACCAATTTAAACTATCTTATTTCATTAATAAATAAACTAATAACAGAAATTGAATACGAATAAAACTAACCTGGCGACTAGTCACAACATGTGTTTATATCCCTAGGTAATTCAAATTTCCATCTATCTTGCCTGTGAGAGAAACTTGTAATAGGCTTGTGTTAACATTCCCAGAATAAACTCAAGGTATTATCAGAGCAAGGATGTAAAAGCAAAGTAATAAACATATAGATCCAGTGACCTTGTAATGATGAGTGCTTATAGTAAAAGAAACTTAATATGAAGCATTCATATAATACATCAATTTAACATCAAGCATAAATCAATGATATTAAAATGAAATAACGATCACATATATCATATATGAACAACAAATCATAGACATAATTTAAAATGATGAATAAAATGAACATTATATGCTAATAAGACTAAAGTTGTATAACATATTAATCTTCCATAATATAAAAGGAAAAACGTAATGCGACAGTGTCATGCTGGTTTAAAGCCGAGATGTGAACAACTTGTCCATTTAGTCTTGGGAATTACATGTTCATAATGTGTTCGAATCAAAGATATCCTTCACTACAAGAGTGAACAGTATTTAAACTAATCTAGGATCCAAATACTCATATCACATAGGATAGAGTTGAATCTCCCAAAATCAAGTAATATTACAAAAATAGTGAATTGGAAAACACTCATACAAGAATTGGTTTGTTTAAAATTAAATCAAAGTTTTATAAAACATAAAGAAGGAGAAACTACTGATCATTTAAGTGTATAATTGAAAGTATATACTCCAAGCAATCAACAACGCAATCTCCCATTTCCTGAGAATAGCAAAACCAATTTGATAAATTAGAAAAGAAATTACTAATAACTAATTATTATTAAAAAGGGACTTGGCTATAGAATCATAGATTCTGTAGCTAGTCTTAATTTTAGTATATGAAATTAAAATTCAAATCTACTTATTTCGACTTAGATAACATAAATGAATGAAATGAAAATAAAATTGTTTTACCATTAAAAATTAGCCAAAGAGGGATCAGACAGTTCATATTTTATAATTGCTTTGACACTGGTCGTATTCTTAATGATTGTATTTCCAGACCTCTTGATTAGTTTATTCTTCCTCTCTATATGTGCATTGAGATCAAGGTTCTCTTGCTTCAACATATCGTTCTGAGTAGTCAAGGTTCTAATTCGAGCCTGTAAGAGAGGAACATCAGTATAGTAGCGCTCTACCCAATCGAGACAGTTATCACAGTGTACCGGGGATATGGCAGATCGATGCAAGACACACTCGACCAGGGGTGTTTCATTCTTACCCTTTTTTTTTTCAAATCGTGCCCAATACCCGAAAATCCTTCTTTACCTTTAAGACATGGAGGTAAATTGGTCACGAAATCATATGGTTCAACATGGGTGATAACCTCCCTCCTGGAACACTGATTTTTTGGATCTTCTCGAGCTAAGAAATCCTCTATCTCATGATCTAAACACTCATCGATTGTGATCAGATCGATCGAGCTCAGATGAGTATCCTTTATGTTCCTTAGTTTTCTAGAGATTAGGCGACCGACCTTCTTATTCTTGAAACCCAAATTTGTGCATTGTTGTTTCCTTCCTATTCAAAGTTTCTTGACATTAGATTTAACATTAACATTCAAAATAGCATCATTCACAGGCACATGAGGATCATTTCCCTTCAATTCGGCAATCACTTGTTCTGGAGATCTTGTAGGTGAAAACCTACACGGTAATCCTTTATCTAGAGGGATTTTATCAGCAAACTATGGTCCATTAATTGAATTAACGAACTGGCTTTCAACCACTAGCTTGTCCGAGTGAGGGTTTGCAATTAAATGAGGGTTGGTTGTAGGGTTAGCCTGGGTGAAGCCATTTCTCATCAGAAAGGTCTCCCAACTATCACCTATGTTCGACAGATGATACACCAACAAGATTTTAACAAATCCATGGTGGAACAGGCTCGAATTGATACCTTTTTGTTTGTAATGCTTGGACATCTTGTAGAGACTCATCAATAGGTAAAAGGGCATATCTAGATCGAACCCTATGAAATTCATAAGCAAACAGACATGGTATAGAAAAAACACTCTGTATCGACCTTCACACATAAAAAATTGCTTCAGAACTAACAGTAAACTATGCCATCTAGGTTTTAACAGAGCAATAGGAATACCTTTTATGCAGCAAGTGGTTTTATGGGAGGTCATAACAAACTCCACGAGAACTCTTCTATTCTAGCGTTTTTAAACCACCTCTCACCCTTTGATGGGAGACCTGTTGTTTTTCTCACGAAATCCTCTGTCAATTCTAATTGTATGTCTCCAATATTGGCCTTGAAACCGTCAAAGGTTTGTGCAAAAGCCTTTGCAACCTGGAGATTATAACCCTCGAAATTTTTGAGGAATATATCCCAGCCATGACCCTTTAGTTCATCAATAGCATCTTCATGGGATAGTAAGGCTTGGCATCCGTTCGACTCTATACGAATGATGGGTGCCATGACCACTGTGATAAGGATACAACAGAAATCACTCGGAACAACTTTAGATTCCCAACGTGCGAGCAACAGAAACATGCCTGAATGGAGAGTGGATGTATGAAAATAGTAGAGCTTGGGGGCTATTATAAATCGGATAGGAGAAATGGTGAGAACGAAAACCAGTAGGTTCATTGAATTCCTTACCATCTCTCGCGATGAGTGCCAAAACCTACAAAGTACAAAACCCTATGCAGATAATGAATAACTTCATTAATGTTTTGAACCAACAAGGTGAGGTGAAAATGCAAGTACAACATGTTTGTACTCATTGGAATGAATGTTGATACGACCACTAAACTCATGAGAAGAATATCAATATTTTAACCAAGGTTCTTCATGCATCAAAACAATTCGATAATGAACCATCAGACCATTGAATTCATAACAACCACATTAAAACAAAAATTCAATAATGGATTAATCAAACATTTGATAAGATTTGAATTTTAATTGCATATGGGTGGCTTTTTAAAAAGACACTTCTAAGGAAAAAAATTATTAAACCAAGACAAGTTTTATGTTTAATTCATCCTTACAGTCATGAATTAAAAATAAAATAAATGAAAATGCAAAAATAAAGATTGAATAAGGTAGACTTTAATCCAACAATCGTTTAGAAACTCGGAAAAAATGTTTACAAATTGGAGGTGATGGAAACTACAGAAAAGTGTAATCTCTTTTGATTGTATTAAATATCAAAATCATTGTGGCTGCCAACACATTGAAATATCGCTTCCTCTTTTCGTTGTCATCCTAGATTCACTCCAGTGCTCCTGTGATATTGGATCTACAAGGGAACTCAAGCCAACCAAAGTGAAAGAAATATAGCACACTCAAAGAGAACCTATGTATGTGATCAAGGAATCATACAATAAAATGAGATGAGTTTTATGGGAAAGAAACATATCATTGTATTATATAATAATGAAAGTGGAGATTACAACCAAAGCCTTGATGTTGCAAGGTCCCCTTCCGATGACCCTTTGCTCCAACACACACACTTGCTCCAACCTTGAACGAAGAAGATCCACAATGACTTGATAAACTAAAATGAAGCCCTCAAGTATGAACTGAAGTAGAACTCCTCATCCAATTCTTAGCCTATTCAATACTAATCTTGCTTGAATCAACCTTAGCCTTTTCCATGAGAAATCCCTCTATATATAGGGGAAAGAGAGATGGTTAAATAGATTAGGATGATCCCACCAAATCAGAGAAGTGAGTAGGATCCCAACCATACAAATTCCATCTAATCTTCTAGAATATCCTCTTCTATAACTTTCGTGAAGGTTGACCTTTTCTTATCCTTTTAACATCGTCACACCCCAGTTGTAGAGAAGCCCACAGAGATATCGCAAACTAGTTTTAGGGCAGAGTGTGATGACCAGGCATCGTTGCACCCTGCTTATGATGCATCCTACGACGACCTTCCTTAAAAGGGTTTTTTGATAAGAAGAAGTCAATCACTTTCCTCATGGAGAAAGGCTCTTTTTGGGAACATGAACACATGTTGTCAATGGATCACTATGATGGCCAAAATAATGTGTAACACAGTTCCATCATTGGAAAAATCTGTGTACTATGTCTCATTTATATATGACTTCTTGAGGAATACTTGGATATATTTCCTCAGGAAGAATCTGAAGTATTTGACATGTTTAAAGAGTTTAAGGCTCTTGTTGAGAATCAAATAGAGAAAATAATTAAGGTATCAAGGATAGATAATGGTGGAGAGTTATTTGGGAATGAATTTGAAGAATTCTATAAGAAGTGTGGTATAGAAAGGTAGAATACTACTCCATATACACCTTAGTAGAATGGATTTGTAGAAAGGATGAACATGACGTTGATGGGAAAATCAAGGTGCATGCTCAATGGTGTCAGGTTAGGGAAAGAATTTTGGGCAGAGGAAGGGGGTACTGCATGTTACTTGGTCAATAGATCACCCTCGTCATCACTGGATGAAAATACTCCATAAGAGGTATGGACTGGTAAGAAACCTTCTCTCACACATCTCAAGGTATTTGGCTGTGAGGCCTATGTTCATGTTCCAAAGGAAAGCAAGAGTAAGCTAGATAAGAAGGTTGAAAAGTGTATCTTTATTGGGTATAAATATGGTCTTAAGGGTTATAATATTTGGAACCCAGAAACTAAGAAGGTTGTGTATAGCCTAGATGTGGTATTTAGAGAAAAAAAAGATGTTGTCAAATAGGATGTCCTACCAAGTAAGGAAAAAACAAAGAAAATAGAGTTTGATTTAAAGGATGATGAATCAGACTCTACAAAAGAATAGGAATCATAAGAAGAAGATCCTCATACTCCATTATTGAGGAGATCGGTTCTGGAAAGAAGGAAACCAGAAAGGTATATTCCATCTGATTTCTTTTCAAATTTTTCTTTATCTATTATTGATGATGACCCTAGAACTGTTAGGGAGGTAGTGTATTCAGAGGATGGAAAAATATGGAAAAATTCTATGAATGAAGAAATGGTAGCCTTAGATAAGAATGAGGATTGGGATCTAGTGGAGTTGTCGACTGGAAGAAATCCCATTGGAAGAAAATAGGTATTTAAAAAGAAGTTGAATGTAGAAGGAAAAGTGGAGAAATAGAAAGCTTGGTTAGTAGCAAAGGGTTATTCCTAGGTTGAGGGAATTGATTTTGGTGAGATTTTTTCTCTTGTTTCCAAGTTAACTTCTATTATATTTTCATTATCTATTGCTACTACATTTTATTTTGAATTAGAACAGATGGATGTGAAGACATCATTCCTACATGGGGATATGGAAGAATAAATCTATATGAAGTAGCCAGAAGGTTTTGTTGTGAAGGGAAAGAATGAGCTAGTATGCAAGATGAAAAATTCCTTGTATGGTTTAAAACAATCACCAAGGATTTGGTATCAAAAACTTGATACTTCTATGCTGGGACTTGGCTTTACAAGAAGCAAAGAGGATCACTGTGTGTATTTTAAATCAATTGGTGATCATTTGATTTATTTATTCTTGTATGTGGATGGCATGTTGCTGATAGGAAACAATAAGGATATTATCTAGGATATGAAAACTTAGTGGTCCTCTAAATTTGACATGAAGGATCTTGGTGCTACAAATTTCATTTTGGGCATGGGAATTAAAAGAGATCAGAAAAATAGGAAACTCTGGTCAAAAAAGAGAAAATATGTGGACACAATATTGCAGAGGTTTAATATGTAGGAATGTAAGCCGGTCAGGGTCCCTATTCCTGTAGGTGTAAATTTATCTGCGGATCAGTGTCCCAAGACACAAGAAGAGGAGGAGGGCATGTCTCATGTTCCTTATGTGAGTGTAGTTGATAGTTTGATGTATGCGATGGTCTGTACTAGACCAGACATTGCACATGCAGTGGGAGGTTCGAGCAGGTATATGTCAAAACTAGGAAAGGAGCATTGGACAATAGTAAATAGAGTTTTTAGGTATTTGTGTGGTACTAATAGTTATGGATTGTGCTACCAAGGAAGAACAGGATTGGATAGAGTGTTGGCTATACATGTCTTTGTGGATGAAATTTGGGATGGAGATATGGATCATAGAATATCTACAAGCGGGTATGTGTTTAACCTGTTTGGAGGAGCAATCAATTGGATGAGCAAAAGACAATCTGCAGTGGCACTTTCAACTACATAAGTTGAATACATGGCATCCACTCATGCAAGCAAGGAAGCAGTATGGTTACAAAAATTGTGTTCAGGTATTGGATTGGTACAACAAGTTGTAAGGATAGATTGTGAAAGTCAAAGTGTATTTTTTCTGGCGAAGAACCTGGCTTATCATTCAAAGACAAAGCATATTGATGTTCAATATCACTTTGTGAGAGAGATGGTTGAAGAAAATAAAGTTTTTTCAATGAAGGTGGACACTTTGAAGAATGTTGCATATTCATTAACACAATTTGTGAGCACTGAGAAGTTCTCTTGGTGTAGAGGATCTATGGGCATTGTTGCCCTGGATTGTTGAATATGTAACCTTGTATGCAAAGAAAACAACAAGTGGGAGAATGTTGGGTACGTGTTATATTCTTTGCACGACTAGCTGCAGTGTCTCCTACGTTGTATCGGGCACGCAGGGGGTTTGATAAAGAAAAAAAATTTCCTTCGGGAAACGTGTCACATTTTTTTCCTCATTTTTTTTGTGATGCCTCGATTTTTGTGTCCATTGTTGGTCGGTTTTTCGGCACATGGTTTTTTTCCAATGGTTTTCTATTTCTAGTTAAGGAATTAGGCTTGTTGACTAATCCAGGTCATTGGATTAGGGTTTTGAATGCCTCTAGCCCCTATATGTATATTGTATTGTAAACAATGTATGATATGAATGAATACAAAAAATGTTGGTTTTCCTGGTTTGGTTTCGAGGGGAAAAATATCTGTGTAATGTGTGCATTTTCCATTGTATCTTTTATGTTCTTTTATTGAAAATTTGTTTGCAGTAAATAATTGTACAAGGTTAAAATCAACACCTTCCAAGCTTTGGGATGAGGCACTTAACTGTGTTTCTTACATATAGAATAGATCTCCTCATATATATGTTGACGACATGACACCTTTTGAGGCTTGGACAGGTGACAAACCAGATGTCACACACTTCCACATCTTTGGATCTCGCGCATGGGCCCATATTCCTTCTGAAAAGAGGAAATCATTAGATCCATAGAGCACACCTTGCATCCTTGTGGGATATCCAGATGATGTGAATGGGTACATATTGATTGATCCCTCAACAAACTGGCTCATCATTGAGTGTAGTGTTCAGTTTGAGGAGATTCCTTTGCATGCACGACCAGTGCAACATGCAGATACTCTTGTGCTTCCATCAGTTCCATACATCAGAGATGATGATTTCATACACTCAGATGCTACATATTCAGACTCAGATTCATAGGATTCTATACATGGAGAAGAAAAGGTAGTACAGCCAAATGAGGAGCCAATGTCGAAGCTTCAGTAGATGCCCAAGTGGGCACAATCCACACTTCATGAAGCATACGACCTTGCAGGGGATCCATTGGATTCGAGGAGGACTTGATCTCAACATGAGGATCCTTCTCATGTACTTTCATATTGCAAACCAACGATGCCCATGCATTTCTATATGGTTAAATATTTCAATGCGTAGATCTACAGTGAGGTTGTGGGAAATCCATTATGAGAAGCAACCATGTAGGAGGAGTATGACTCACTCCTAGAGAATCGTACTTGAGATCTGGTTCCAGTTCCACCAAGGAGGAAACTTCTCAAATGAAAATGGGTCTATAGGACCAAGAGAGCAACAGATGGTCAGGTGAGAAGGTAAACGGAAAGATTATTTGTAAAAGGATTTCAACTGATTCATGGGATAGATTATTATGAGACCTTTTCTCCTATAGAAAATATGGACTCCATTCGCTTGGTTCTAGCCATTGCAGCAGCCAAAGGATGGGAAGTTCACCATACGGATGTGAAGAATTCTTTTATTCATGGTGATATTTCAGAGGATATCTACATGGAGCAACCACATGGGTTCATTCAAAACTCATATTTAGTATGCAGATTGAAGAAATAACTCTATGGCCTTAAGAAAGCACCTACAACATGGTATGAAAAGATGGACTCTTATCTGCTTTCACATGATTTTGTTAGATGTAAATATGATTCCAATGTTTACATCATGAGGACTATTGACTCTTTGATTATTTTAGTACTCTATGTTGATTTTGATCATTGGTAGCTCTGTTTCCTCCATTGTTGTGGTCAAAGACATTTTGCATGACAGGTTATCTATGAAAGACATGGGTCGACTTCACTTCTTTCTTAGTCTTGAGATTATTTAGGATGCTTATAGCATCAAACTTTCTCAGGGTAAGTATGTCAGGGATCTTCTGGATAGATTCCACATGACAGACTGTAAGTATGCACCTACACCCTTATTATCAGGGATCAAACTTGAGGATGGCGGGGATACACCATTAGTGGAAAACGCTTTGTATCGACAGTTGGTGGGGAGTCTTTTGTATCTCACCCACACCCATCCAGATATCTCATATGAAATACGAGTAGTTTCCAGATACATGCGAGAGCCCCATTATCTGCACTGGAAGGCTACCAAGCACATCCTCAGATATGTTCAGGGCACCATGAGTTATGGAATTCACTATGCAATTTGTTGTGCATTAGATCTCATAGGATTCACATATTCAGATTGGGCTGGATATGACACATATCGCAAGTACACTTCCAGGTATACTCCCAGTTTGGGGTCAGACCCTATTTGTTGGTCAAGTAAGAAGCAATCATCCATTGCTTTATCTCCCGCAGAGGCTGAGTACAAAGGAGTAGTCAATTGTGTCATTCATGCTCTTTGGATTTAGCACTTCCTTATCAAGCTTAGTATCTAGTTTCATTGTCCTACTGTCATATGGTATGATAATCAAAGTACACTAAGATTTTGCAGAGATCTAGTACAATGGTAGCAAACCAAACACATTGAGGTCCACATGCATTTCATCAAATATCTAGTACATGACATGATAATTGATTTGTAGTTTCATCCTTCCTCTGAACAGACTGTCAACATCTTAACCAAGACCTTCACTGGGTTGAAGTTTCATACTTTGCGGGATCATGTTGGAGTGAAGAACACAGTTTCCTAGCAAT
>JASDQU010108509.1:166879-214981 GCA_032191745.1 Picea mariana | reverse complement strand
TATCCATCTAGGATATTTTCCCTGACAAATTCACTTTCCTTCATCTCATTATTCCATAATTAAGCATGGGTTATCTTACTCCACAAAGCGTCTTCCCGTGAGGGCTTTCACCATAAAGGGACCACTTTGGAGTTCATCCATATTTACTTCTTATCAACCATGACAAAACAATAATGAGTCATATTTACATCAAACACTATTGGGTCCATTACCCAAAACTTTGTGCTACGGGTCTTTCTTCAAGGGTTGACATCAATGACAACCAACCTTAATCAACAATTTTGATGTAAATATGACTCATTATTATTTTTTCATTGTTGATAAGAAGTAAATATGGATGAACTCCAAAGTGGTCCCCTTATGGTGAAAGCCCTCACGGGAATATGATTTGTGGAGTAAGAGAACCCATGATTAATTATGGAGTAATGAGATGAGGGAAAGTGAATTTGTCAGGGAAAATATCCTAGATGTATATTTCTTGTCATGTCATTTGCAGTGGTATGTGGAACGTCACATAATTCCTTACGGTTAGAGAGTTATGGCCATGAGAAGTTGGAGACCCCAGGTTTGGGTAATGGACCCAAGTTTGTTTGATGGATAATGGTATGAGTTATGATATATTTTCAGATAATACTATTATATATGGATAGTACATGTCATGCCATTTCTGGTGGTATGTAGAACATCACATAACTCCTCACGGTTTGATAGTTATGGCCTTACGAAGTTGGAGGACCCTCATATGTCATCTAGAAGCCCCAAAAGGTCAAAGTAATCAAAGTGTTTAAAAGGTAAATAATAAAGTGAAGTGATGAGTGTATTATAATTCAAAGTGAATAAAAAATAAATTATTTCAATAATAATTTTAATGGAGAAATTAGAAGTGGACTCAACCCTAAAATAAGGAAAGTGGGGCCAAGTGCCCTAGAATATGTTTTTAAGGAAGCTACTTGGAGAGTATAAATAAGAGGAAAGGCTCTCTCATTTGAATCAAACTTGAGCATATTGAATATCTATAGGTGTCTGAGATTTACAAATGATATCTAAGCCAAAATTCTGAGGAAAGTGAAGAAAAGAAGGCCGAAATGCAAGGAAGGATAAATTCTTTTGATGGTGCTTTCTAAGGTATGTTATTTTCAGGTCATCTCACCATTTTCACTATAACTTCCATTACCCAAAACTTTGTGCTACGGATCTTTCTTCAAGGGTTGACATCAATGAAAACCAACCTTAATCAACAATAAACAAAAATGGATATGCATGTCTCATGGCATCCTCCATTTCCCCTGTAGCCTCATCTTGGCCAAAGTGTTTCCACTACACCTTGACTTGTGCAATGGTTTTGTTCCTGAGTGGGTTTTCCTTCTTGTCTATTATGCATTGGGGTTCTAGCAGGAATTCTCCCTCGAGTTCCACCTGAATCACAGACCAGTCAATAACATTATTAGAGTCATGTACATACTTCTTTAATAAATAAACATGGAAAACATTATGTTCCTTCACTGTGGGAGGGAGTGATAGTCAATAGGTTATTGGTCCCACTCTATCGAAAACTTCAAAGGGTCCACAACATTGAGGTGCCATCTTGGCACAAGCTCCCATACTCAAGGAGCTTCTCCTGGGTCTAACTCGGAGATACACATGATCCTTTGCTCTGAACTCTCTAAGAGTTCTTATCATGTCTACATAACTCTTTTGTCTATCTTGGGCTATCTTTAGATTTTTTCTGATCTGAATCACTTGTTGTTCCATTTCCTTTATCATATATGGACCTATTGTAACTCTCTCTAATGGGTTGTTTTGGATGATTGGAATGTTTCATTTCCTTCCATAGAGGGCTCCAAAAGGGATCATTTTCAATGATTCCTGATAGCCATTGTTGTAAGAAAATTTTACCAGTGGTAGGTAGTCCTCCCACTTCTTGGGTTGATGCATTACATGCATCCTAAACATGTCTTCTAACACTTGTTTTACCCTCTCTGTCTTCCCATCAGTTTGAGGGTGATAGGTTGTAATAAAGAGCAATTTCTTTTCAAAACCAACAAATAGAGATTTCCAAAAGTTTGAAGTAAACTTTGTATCTATGTTGGATATAATTTCCTTAGGCATGCCATGTAATCTGAATATATCTTTCATGAAGATGCTGACAATATCTATTACCTTTCAAGTTGACTTGACGGGTATGAAGTGAGCAACCTTTCTCAGTTTGTCCACAACTACCATGATGGAATCGTTCTGTTTGGTTGATCTTGGTAATCATGTGATGAAATCCATGGAGATGGTTTCTCATTTCCATTCAGAAATTGGTAGGGGTTGCAATAACCCTCTTGGGTGCCAGTGCTCTACCTTGACTTGCTGACATTCTAGAAACTTAGCTAAGTAATCAACTATGTCCTTTTTCATTTTAGGCCAATAGAATAGTTTCCTAGTGGCCGTGATCATTTCCTAATAACCATGGTGACCTGTATATGGTCTTTTATGTAGTTCATCCATTATGAACCACTTCAATTCATCACAATTTGGAATGTATAATCTTCCCTTGTCAGTCAACATGTCGTCATTAAGAATTTGATAACCTTCATACTTCATCCCTATGGGCTCTTGATTTAGGTATGATGTCACGGTCTTGAAAAATGCATCTATTCCTTATGCAGTTTTGACTCTCTCTTTGATGTCTGATTTACTGGCACTCAGAGCTTCCAAGTGAACTACTTTCATACTTATACTAAGGAAATCAACCACCCTATTCTCCTTTCCTTTGATATGTTTGATTTCAAAATAAAACTCACTAAGGATAGCCATCCATATAGCTTGTCTCACATTGAGTTTTGGTTGGTCAAACAAATACCTCAACCCACTATGGTCTGTCATAAGTACAAATCTTCTACCTAAGAGGTAATGCCTTCACATTTTTAAAGCATGCACTATGGTAGCCAATTCCATATCACGAGTCACATAATTGACTTCATGCTCATCCAATTTTATGGATTCGTAGAAAATCACATGTCCTTCTTGCATAAGGACTCCTTTGATCTCTTCCTTGCAGACATATGTACACACACGAAAGTATTTGTTTAGATATGCAATCTTTAGTATAGGTGCATTGGTTAGAAGGTATTTCAACTCTTGAAATATTTCTTCACATTTTGATGTCCAAATGAATTTAACCCCCTTTTTCTAAAGGGAGGTGATTCGACAACCAATCTTGGAGAATCATTTTATGAATATCCTATAATATCTGGTTAGGCCCATAAAGGATCTGATATCAGATACATCCTTTGGGGTAGGCCAATCCATGATGGCTTTAATATTTTTAGGATCAAATGCCACTCCTTCCTCATAAATAGCATGGCCTAAGTAGTGGACTTGCTTCTGGAAAAAGTCACACTTACTGAGCTTAGCATAGAGTTGATGCTCTCTTAGTACTTGGAGTACTAGCTTTAGATTTTCTTCATGATCTTCCCTATTCTTGGAATAGATTAGGATACAATTAATGAAAACCAACAAAAATATATCCAAGAAATTTTTGAATAGGTTATTCATTAAGAACATAAAAGTGGTTGGTGTATTGGTAAGCCCAAATGGAACCACAACAAATTCATAGTGACCATATCTTGTCCTAAAGGTTGTCTTGTGGATGTCGTCATCTTTAATTCAGACTTGATGGTATCCATACTTCAACTCAATATCGGAGAAGATGGTAGCACCCCTTAATTGGTCAAACAAGTCATCAATCCTTGGAAAGGGATACTTATTCTTTATGGTCATCTTATTGAGTTGTCTATAATCTATGCACAGTCGAAGTGTGCCATCTTTATTTTTCACAAAAAATGTTGGTTCTCCCCATGGAGACACACTAGGCCGAATGTAGCTTGTGTACCACATCTCATTCAGTTGTAGTTTGATCTCAACTATATATGGTTTTATCATTATATAGGGTGTTCTAGACATTGGCATTGCTCCTAGTACAAGTTCTATTGAAAAATCAATATCCCTACTTGGAGGTAGAACTGACACCTCTTCTAGGAATACATCTTTATATTCTCTCAATATGGGATGGTTCTTTAGGTTGGATTTGTCATTCTCAACAGATTTTAGTACTTGTATTGCATACAAGGGACATCCCTTTCTGCAATACTTCTTCACTTGGAGGGTTGATATTTGTCTCACTAAGATAGGATTTTGAATCCCTTGTAGGGTTACCCTTCTCCCTTCTTCATTTTCACACTCCAAAGTTTACTATGATAGTCCAAATTGGTTTTTTGGGAAACCAACCAGTCCATGCCAATCAGCAGGTCATAAGATCCTAGAGGAAGTATGTTTAGGTTTTCTTGGGTGGGCAACCCACTCATGACAACTTGGCATGATGGTATGGCCTCTATTACTTTTCTTTTGGTTCCAGTAGCTAGTTGTACCAACCATGATTTAACATGTTTAACTTGTTGCAATTTACATTTATCAACAATTTGAGGGGAAACATAACTCAAATTAGAACTAGGGTCAATTAAAATGGAAACAAGGTGGTTGGCAATTGTGCCTTCCATCTCCACCACTGAATCTTGGTGGTCAACTTGTCTATTAACCAAGGATGCATAAATTTGTGGCAGGCTCCTAGCCACATCATTGAATGTGGTAGCCTCTTGGATGGTGTAGACCCTCCTAGGGTTCTGTTGCCTATGTGGGTAGTACCTTAGCATGTGTTCCTCTCCACAACCCCAACATTTCAAGGGTTCTATCTTCGTATTATCAATATTACTTGGAGCTTCTCTGAATGGTTTATTTCCACTCTGGAATGGAAAATTTTGTTGATACACACTTTTGGCAGGAAGGATGTTACAGAGAAATCCCCCTGTGGACAAGTGGATTCTCTCTTGGATACTAGACCCCTATGACCAAGACAGAAAAGTGCTATTGTGGACATTGACTTTCCTTTTCATGAAGCTAAACTATTCAAAGAAGAAGAAGGAATAAGGGTAAATACCTTTTACCGACATTTGTCCTTGCTCAATCCAGGATGATCTTGATCTCCAAGTTATTCAGAAGGTCCTGCAATATAATGAGAAACAACAATGAGACATATTTCCTACTCTACCATGATTAGCTTCATAATGGATCTATAACATAAAAAAGTTCATGAAATGTACACAAACTTTAAAGGAAACAATCCAAGCATAGATTTATATAAACGAAAACAAAGTGAAATGCTTACAGCCATAGATGTAGGTGCAACAGCTTCACCAAGCTCTCTTTGTCCAGACCCTTGCTCAAATAATCCACACACAGAATGATTCTTTAATGATATCTCCCTTATGATATCATAAGTTTGATGCTTCACAATGTCTCTATATGATTTTCACCATGAGAAGGCCTCCTTATATAATCTTGGAGAGACCCAACCACCTTAGAGATTCTTCAGATAGGTTGAGGATATTTCTCCTTCAGTTGTGGATCCTCCCTAAGATCGAGCCTTGACCTCAGATTCAAATCCAACAAACTCCAGAGATGAGGGGGATTTTTCTTGGATTTTTCTCAACAATCAAAGATCTCCTGAAATAGCTCAGCGCTCCCTAGCCTTCTTTGGGGGAGTGTTCCAGCACTCTATGCACCCTTTTGGGGGAGCACTGGGATTTTTTAGGGAAAAATTGGGCAACGCTCCCCTAACCACTGTCAGGGAGTGCCAACGCTCCCTAGCCTTCTTTTGGGGAGCATTACAACACTCTGTGTACCCTTTTGAGGGATAGTTGGGATTTTTTAGGGAAAATTTAGGTAGCAGTCCCCTAACCACTGTCAAGGAGTGCCAATGCTCCCTAGCCTTCTTTGGGGGAGCATTGCAACGCTCTGTGTACCCTTTTGAGTGAGCACTGGGCTATTTCAGGAGATCTTTGACTGTTGAGAAAAATCAGGTATTTACCCTTCTTCCTTTTTCTTCTTTGAATAGTTTAGCTTCATGAAAAGGAAAGTCAGTGTCCACAATAACACTTTTCTGTCTTGGTCATATGGGTCTAGTATCCAAGAGAGAATCCACTTGTCCACAGGGGGATTTCTCTGTAACAGAAATTGGTGACTCCACTGGAGAGGAACTTTGATTTTTGATTCCTTTCCTAGGTCTTGTTTTGACCTTTGCTCATTTTTTAATATTGTGCATGTTGTGTCTATAATCCTTAGATGTGTTGTTGGCTCTTGGATTCATCTTACACACTGAATTTTTGCATTTTTCCTGATTTTGTTTTTTTTAATTCTAGGCAAAATTTTGAGTTCTAAGAGGCCAACTCTCCCTTGCCTATACTGCCAGGGAATTGTCACTCCCTTACAGGATCCAATAGAGCATTGCAATGCTCTGGTACCCTTGACACCAGAGCGTTGCCCATTTTTCTGCAAAAATATTCTTGGGAGTAGTTTTTCTCAGTCTTCCTTTTGCTCATTCATCTACTCAGGGTTTATGCTATCTTAGTGTGTCCTTGTTTAACCTCCAATTATTTGATTTATAAGTATTAATGATTTTTTGTTTGTCTTTTTGACATCTATTTTCCTTTCTTTGAGTCACTCTTCTTCCCTAATATTTGGATTCGATCTCCTGCTTTCTCACTTGTCTGATTGACTGAAAGCTTGTGTAAGGAAATTCAAAGATCTTTTCACTATTTCTTTTTGATCTTTGAGGTCTTTTCTCCAAGCATTTACTCCTGTCTGGATTTGGTTTTCATTTTTTTTGTTTGATCACAATGAGGGAGTGTTTTTGTTTATGTGAAGTTTGCTTCTGAGTTTCTTAAATCTCATAGATCTTGAAGTTTGATTAACATAGGAAGCTTTACATCAAACTGATTATCAGTCACATATAAACATTTTAGCACTGTATTAGATTTTTTATTGAGGACTATTACATGAGGTCATTGCATCTTAGTGTTTGAAAGTGAAAGGAAAATCCTTCTCCTTCCCTTAAATAGACATTCATTGAAAGAAAAGATTGTTTATCATTTCTTATGCATNGAGTTTCTTAAATCTCATAGATCTTGAAGTTTGATTAACATAGGAAGCTTTACATCAAACTGATTATCAGTCACATATAAACATTTTAGCACTGTATTAGATTTTTTATTGAGGACTATTACATGATGTCATTGCATCTTAGTGTTTGAAAGTGAAAGGAAAATCCTTCTCCTTCCCTTAAATAGACATTCATTGAAAGAAAAGATTGTTTATCATTTCTTATGCATGTTTTGGAAATTGAGTCATAATATCATTAGTTTTCACTCTCATACACCTCTGAGTAAACACCAACCACTAAAATCAACGCTTAACTAAAATTCATCAGACATTTTTACATTTTTTGTTAGCAAACCTACATTAGCTTAAGGTGTAGGGCTTTGGAATAAGTTGAAAGGATAACTTTCCAAAGCTATCAAACAAACATTAGCATCTTGCGATAGGGAAAGCAAATCCAATTGTCGTATAGGATTTATAGGATCCCCCTCTCACATAGGGGTTATGCACGAGGTCACGTTCGGGAGAGTTACAGATATTATCCCTCCGTGGTTCAACCGTTGTAGTAGTCAGATCATATATTGGGGGTTCTTCTTGAGGTTCAATTGTCTTCATTTGGTCTCGGTGCTTCGTGAATTCCAAATCCATTCTGGGTCCTCTAGAGTTCTATCGGTCCACTTGTCCTCAGTTCTCTTGAAGGATTTCAGACTTGTTATCCTACCCATATGTTCGGACTGGACTTTCGACTGTACCCTCCCAGGGGCTGACTGTGAGTTGGTGACCTTAGTAGCCATAATCTTTAGGGTCTCACACAAGGTGACAGTGAAGGGAAGTCTCACCGTACCTGGAAAAAATGTTGGTCAAACTCACTTGGGCTCCTTGGAGGGTAAATTCACATTTACCTCATGGAAGCTTGCACTAAGGCATAAGTTTGTTAAGAAGGTCACCAATGTAACTGATCCACTTGCTCTATCCCTGCCCCTTCCTATATTGATCTCGCGATGTTAGATTTCATCACCAACTAGTGGTTTCATTGTGGGAAATTTTGTTTGATTGTTTGCTCCTCAGATTCATAGCATGTGTTGTTTATTTTACTTAATAGACCTTAGGTCAAGTCAGTGTTAATGGAATTAACTCCTGAGAGCACCAATGGAGGAACTCCTTGTCTCGAGGAACCTTACACCTTTCCTTCTTTTGAAAAATTTGGTCCTCCGTACATTGCCACACTGAGTCTTCTGGGACTCACCATCGGATTACTGGTTTGGTTTTTCCCCACTCCGGTGATATCAAATCCTCCTAGTGATTTAACTGCATGTAATACTTTAGATGTCAGTACACCACCCACACATCAACCTCATGTTTACTTTTCGCCTTCTTCACCCATTAAGTCTCCTTCCTTTTCTCCTTCTTTTCCTAGTAAAAGCTCTAAAGAAAGTAGCTAGGATGATAAGAAGAAGAAGAAGAAACAGAAAGAGAAGAAGACGAAGAACCCAAAAAGGACCAAGCCTTCAACTACATCAAATGTTGGATCTAAGCAACCAACTACTGTTAATAGTACTGGGAGTGTTGATGAGGCCAACAAGATTAAAATGAAGAATCTGAAACCCAAATTCCCTTACAGTCTTTGTAAGGGTGATCACTTTCTGAGGGATTGACCTGGTCTTCCCAAGGTCTTAGAAGTGTGGTCCTCCACATAATCAGCCTCTGCTAGACATGCTGGTGACACCCCACCAACTAGTGACGTTAAGGTTGGTAAGAAGAAGACAACTGCCAAATTTCCTTGTATTTTATGTGAAGGTGATCATTATTCTCACCTTTGTCCTCGTATGGACGAGGCTTATTCTCTTTTGGAAAATCTTCAAATTCCAATCGATTATCATAAGATTTATCCCAACCCATCATTAGTTGATGGACTGGTCAATCCGGTTCCATCCCCGGTCAATTTGGTTGATCAGATGGTCAATCTAGTTTCATCCTCAGTTGAACCACTAACCAAAGTAGTTGATCCAGTTCCATCATCGATCAACCCCACTTTTCATATGAAAAGTGAAATCAAAGTGATTGATCCAGTCCCTTCCTCAGTCAGTCCCACCCTTCATCCGAAGAGTGCCAAAGTGGTTTCTCCGATTACATCATCATCCAATCCAACCCTTCATCTGAAGAGTGCCAACATGGTCAATCCCACCCTTCATCTGAAGAGTGCCAACGTGGTCAATCCCACTCCTCCTCTGACGAGTGCCAAAATGGTTGCTTCGGTCCCTTCATTAGTCAGTCCAGTTGATCATGTTGTCAATGTGGCCACGTCCTTAGTTGAACCAGTTGACAAAGTGGTTGATCCAATCCCATCTTTGGTCGATCTCGCTCTCCCGTTAGAGAGTGCAACCCAAGCGGTCGATCCATTTCCACCTATCGACCCCATTCTCCCCTTGGAGAATGAAACCCAAGTGGTCAATTTGATGTCGTTATCAATCAATCCTACTCTCCCTCTAGAGAGTAAACCCGATAATGCCCATGTTTTTCTCATTGATACAGAATCTATTGTGCTGGGGGGCATTCCTCCTTCCCCTGTTCAACCCCCTCCAAGTAATGAGGCCATCCTTTTTTATTGGGGTGTGCTAACTGGACCTCGTATTCCCTCTCAGATGCCCTTCAATATTACAGTACAGGTTTGTGGTTGGGAGGTTCCTCATGTGCTAATAGATCAAGGTTTGTTCGTTAGTATTTTTTCCTCTCTTGCTTGACAAGCTTTGGGTTATCCTCAGCTTGTACCGGTAACCCAGACTTTGTTCACTTTTAACAGAAGAACCATTCACCATTTAGGGATCGTTCCTCAGTTTCCCATAACTTTGGGAGGGAAAACTATCTTTATTGATGTTATGGTAATCCAGGACCCTTTGGATTTCGATTTACTACTTGGGCAAGATTATGTCTATGCCATGAAATCTATTATGTCCATTCTTTTTCGTGTGATATCTTTCCTGCACGATGGAAGAATTGTGACTATTGATCAAATTTCATGCGTTGGTCCTGACTTAATTACCAACCCAATGACCTCCCTAAATGGGTATTATATGCAGTTGGTATCACCCCTACCACAGGTCAATTATGTGGCATTGTCTCCCATGACTTCAACTTTCGATGACTTGGATATGGTAGCTGACATAGTGATCTCTTCGGTAGGGCTATTGGAGCCTGATATCCTTACCCCTGTCATGGCCCTTGCCATGTGTTCCTTCCAGAGAATTATTCTTCCATCCAGTGAAGATCTCTTGGAAGCCATGACAGAGTTTTTTCCCTTGACATGGTGTCCTTCCAGAGAGTTATCCTCTTGGAAGCCATGATCAAGAAGATCTAAGAGAATATTTTCTCTTCTCTGTGGCAAGCTCGTTAAAAAATGAAACAGAAGTAATGAGAATAGTTTTCTTCTCTGTGGAAAGCTCGTTAAAAAATGAAATAGAGGCCATGAGCATAGTTTTCCTCTCTGTAGCAAGCTTGTTAAAAAATGAAACATAAGTCTAGGGACTAAGCCAAGAGCCTTGAGCATAGTTCTTTTCCTGTGTCAAGCTCATTAAAAAATGAAACAATCACCTCTCCTGTCAAGTCGAGTCTTTTTCCAGATCTCGTAGATGTCGAGTCAAGTATTTCATTAGGTCTCATATTTAAACCTTCATTTCATCCACCCTTATCCTTTTTATGCATCTAGTCGAGAAATTGGTGACAACCTCAAAGTCGGTGAACGAATTGAAGCTTGGGGGGAATGTATCCAGCCTTTGATGATCATTCTGGAGTTAAGCCACTAGCTTTTAAGCTGGGGGCAGAGTACCAAGCTTAGTACTTGTTCTTTCTCATGCTCATAAAAACGTGATAATGTAACCGAGCAATATTTTATCTATTTTTTGGGCTCGCATGGATATACGAAAAAGGAATCCCCTGTAGTCGTCTTTAAGCTCTTTTCAGACTCTCTAAACATGAAAAGATTGTCGAGTGATCTTGCTTCCTTTTGCACTTGTTAAAAGGTTTGAAAGGGCGTCTTTCGAGTGATAATTTGTCTCTTTTTCGGCCTCGTGAGACTAACATTATGAAAAAGGAAAACACTGGAGTCGTCTTTAAGTCATTTTCAGACTCTCTAAATATGAAAAACCACCGAGTTTACCTTCTCTGGACTCTTTAAACAATCATACATTGAAGGGCCCATTCGGGACCGAACCCTTACTTCTTCTAGTTCGTTAAACAGAGGAAGAGGGACTTACTGAAGGTGAGTTATATTGATCATGTGTTACCCTCCTCGAGCTCGTTAAATCAAAAGAGGTACTTGTCTATTTGGATGGGGGAAAAATTGAAGGAAGCAAGCCATTCAGTTTTTGAGAAAATTACCAGTAACTCTTACAGTCACCCTTGAACATGACACTTTGTATTTGCACACATTTTAAATCCACTGAACCTCTTCACTAAAACAATACTCTAAGTTTCTTTACTCCTTTGGGTCACCCGACGAAATTTATAGTATCCACTGTATCATCATGTTTTGGTCCATGTTAAGTTTTTGTTGTCGTGCCTCAGTGTTCAAGGGAAGTATTTTCCTCAAGAGTCAACCATCACAAATTTCTGTTTGAATACCCATGTATGTCCATGTTCATTTGATCTACCAATTTGCATCTCTGTGACAATTTCTTTTCATTGATGGGGGATACATCAAGGCCCTCCTGCGACGAGTATGTTCCTGTCAACTTCAACACATCATCCTGGAACTAGACTTAGAAACCAGTTAGTACCTTGGGACCTGCATGCCTCAATGGAAAGCCTCCTCACATTCGATAGTGGGTTTACATCATTGACCTCTGATCGGATGATTCCACGGATGTTTGACTTCATCTCATCCATTCAAATTCGTTGGAATGTACTAGAGTACCTTGGGAATCATTGACATCAATGGTGATTTCCCTTGCACTTGTTAATGGTTTACCTCATTGACCGGTAATCAAGTGGTTTCTGCCATGTTCGACATTAGGACATCTATTCACATGGTTAGATTCGTACTACATTGGGATCGGTAAGAAGACCCTAGGTTGAGTCATCAGTCTAATACATACTTTACTCAGGTTGTGATGGAGTTTCTTTTGAACATTAACACATATACTGTCACATAGATCCACGTTGTATTGGTCATGGCTATGTCTTGTCGTCTCGTAGATCCATTGTGTATTCTTCGTGGCTACGATCAGTTATGGTCATGGGAGTATAGATCCACATTGTATCTTTGGTGGCTATACTCTTTAGTTAGTATGATTATGGATCCACAATGTATTTTATGGCGGCCATACTTTGAAAGTCTTTATCACCCAAGCATAGGTATGCCTGCCTTGGGTTTGAAACATGTCATAATATTTGTTTGATGGTTGTGTGCAGCTTCTTCCAGGTTCTCTGAGTCCACACCCTTGCTCGAAAAAGTCTACAAAGTACTTCAGTCATCACTTTTTGTCTTCTAACTTCGCACTTTGGGGGGCAATCTGTTACACATCAAAATTAATCACTTTAATAGTGTTGCAAGTGTCGTCATTACAAGTGTCGTAAGTGTCGCATATTAAACACAAGTGTCGAAAGTGTCACAAACATCATACTGCCATCTCGCCTATGTCATGTATCTAACGACATCACAGGGACACTTAAGACTGGTTTTAGGAAGAGAAATCATCTGATGAAGAGTACAAAGCATTTTCCATGAAGAAAACCACTTAAAAGTCAATTTTGGAGGCCAAAGCTCCCCTACCCACTATTAGGGAGTGTCAACACTCCCTAGCCTTCTTTGAGGGAAGTGTTCCAGCACTCTGTGCACCCTTTTGGGGGAGCACTGAGATTTTTTAGGGAAAATTTGGGCAACGCTCCCCTAACCACTGTCAGGAAGTGCCAATACTCCCTAGACTTCTTTGGGGGAGAGCTGCAATTCTCTGTGTACCCTTTTGAGGGAGCGTTGGGATATTTCAGAAGATATTTGACTGTTGAGAAAAATTAGGGAAAAATCCTCCCCATCTCTGGAGTTTGTTGGATTCGAATTTGAGGTCAAGGCTTGATCTTAGGGAGGATCCACAACTGAAGGAGAAAGATCCTCAACCTATCCCAAGAATATGTAAGGTGGTTGGGTCTCTCCAAGCTTATATAAGGAGGCCTTCTCATGGTGAAAATCATATAGAGACATTGTAAAGCATCAAACTTATGATATCATAAGGGAGATATCATTGAAGCATCATCATTCTATGTGTGGATTATTTGAGCAAGGGTCTGGACAAAGAGTGCTTGGTGAAGCTACCGCAACTACATCCATGGCTGTAACCATTTCACTTTTTTTCATTAATACAAATTTATGCTTGGTCTATTTCCTTTAAAGTTTGTGTACGTTTCATGGACTTGTTTCTGTTATAGATCCATTATGAAGCTAATCATGGTAGAGTAGGAAGTATGTTTAGTTGTTATTTCTCATTGTATTGCAGGACCTTCTGAAGGACTTGGAGATCAATATCATCTTGGATCGAGCAAGGAAAAACTTCGGTAAAAGGTATTTACCCTTCTTCCTTCTTCTTCTTTGAAGATCATTCAAGAGTTAAGCCACTCCCTTCATCCTAGAGCTCTTACCAGGGCTCTTAAATCTCGAGGGTTTAAACCCCTTCTTCTTGAATCCCAATTTTTTTATCTTCTTCCAACCTTCATGGGGTTCTGTCTTACTCTTGAATTGTGTTGGATTACTAAGAGGGGGGGTGAATCAGTAATAAAGCAATCTAATCCTTTTTAACCATATAATGCAAGTGTTATATCAATGTAGCATTATCATCCAATATTTGTAGAGTAAATAAACAATGAAAAAATGAACAATCATACATATACACAGTACACCAATGTTTTTATGTGGAATCCCAAAGAGGGAGAAAACCATAGAATGTTTTTTCTTATATGTCTTGAAGAATTACATTCATTGGAAGCACCAACTTCCTTTGTTTTCCAGATGCAACTGGAAGGAGGCTCCAACCCCCTAATGAATAAAGATTTGAAAATAGTACACAATGTTCTTTATTGTGTTTTATGCAATTCCTCCAGGTGTCACTACTTGGAACCTCTCAGAAAAGGAGTTATAGGAAAAATAACATACCTTGTTGAATTCTGGCTTATTCTAGAGAGCGAACTTGTAGAGAGTGCCCCACACGGAATTTGCTATATGGATCTGAAAATTGTACAAAAAATACTGCATACAGTACGTTAACCAAAAAATTTTGTATTATTGAATTTGGATCTGTTATGAAGAAGTTATGATGTTTTTACCCGAAACACCTTTTTTAGACTAGTTTCAGGACTAGCCACAAACCCTATTTTCCACGGAGTGTAACTCCAAAAATACAATGACCTACAAGCTGAAATTTGTATCACAACTACTTGGATATGTTTCCTCAATGGCCTCCCAATTTCATGGTATTAATCATTATATAAAAAAAATTATTGCAAAAATGGTGAGATGACCGTTAAATAACATATCTTAGAAAGCATCATCAAAATAATTTATCCTCCCTTGAATTTCAGCCTTCTTTACTTCACCTTCCCTTTGAAATTTGGCTTAGATATCCTTTGGTTACCTCAGTAACCTATAGATATTCAATATGCTCAAGTGTGATTTAAAATGAGAGAGTCTTGCCTCTTATTTATACTCTCCAAGGAGCTTCCTTAGAAGCATCTTCTAGGCCACTTTGTCCACATAGTCACTTATGTCCAACTTTGCCCAATTTTCCACTTGTCCATGTATCCAATAACCACTTGACCACTTAACCCATTTTCCTCATTTTAGAGTTAACCTTCTTATAACCACTTTCCATAATTAGAAAGTTCTCTATTTACTTTATTATTTAAATAATACTCCTCGACTTTGTCACTTCACTTTATTATTTAAATAATCCTCTTTGATTTTGTCACTTCACTTTATTATTTAAATAATACTCTTTGACTTTGTCTCTTCACTTTATTATTTAAATAATCCTCTTTGACTTTGTAACTTCACTTTATGATTTAAATAATCCTCTTTGACTTTGTCACTTCACTTTATTATTTAAATAATTTCTTCTTTGCAAGAACTTTGACTTCTTTGACCTTTTGAGGTTTCAAGCCAGTCATATGCTGGTCCTTCAACTTCATAATGCCATAACTCTCAAACCGTGAGGAGTTATGTGACGTTCCACATACCATCAAAAATGGCATGGCATGTATTATCCATCTAGAATAGTATTACCTACAAATATATCAAAACTCATACCATTATACACCAAAGAAATTTGGGTCCATTACCCAAAAAATTGTGCTACCGTAATTCGCTATCGGACTTTCTTCAAGGGTTGTCATGAATGAAAACCAACCCAATTAATCAACAGTATACCCCTTTGGCATTGATGGAAACACTATGATGCAATACTGAAATCATATCACTCATGCTCCCCCTGGAACCATGCCTGCATCTCTGTGACCAACGCTCCCCCTAGAACCATGCATCTATCCTCTGCATCTGATAAATCTCTCCCCCTTTGTCATCAATGAAAAAGGTATCTTTCCATTCGGGGTTGCTCCCCCTAACTGACTCATCTGATCTCCCAACCTGAACTATCCTCTTTATGGTGCTTCCTCATGTACATCTAAGACATATAAGATAAACATTCAAAAACATTCATTTTGGAGTAGAAACAACTCCGAGTCTCTAGCGAAGACACTCAAAGGCTTGCCGTGGAAGTGATTTTGTAAAAATGTCTTCCACTTGTTCTTTTGTGCCCACATATTCAACTTTGATGTTATTTTCTGCAACCTGTTCCATTAGAAAGTGATACTTGATTGGAATGTGCTTCGTCTTGGAGTGCATCACTTGGTTCTTTGAGATACTGATGGTGCTTGTAGTATCACAATAGATTGGAATGGGCTCATCATACTCAACTTGTATATCACAATATATTGGAATGGGCTCATCATACTCAGCCTGTATATCACAATAGATTGAAATGGGCTCATCGTACTCAACCTGTATATCTGTCAGAGTTTGTTTCATCCATAGAACTTGTGTAAAACATCATGCTGCTGCAATATACTCTGCCTCGACTATAGATAAAGATACTGATGATTGTTTCTTTCTTATTCATGATACTAAACACTCACCCAAGTAGAATGTTGCTCCACTGGTGCTTCGTTCATCATCAATGCAACCTGCCCAATCTGCATCTGTGTAGAAAATAAGTGATAGATCCTTTCCTTTTGGATACCATAATCCAAACTCTTTTGTTCCTTTGAGATATTTGAAAATCCTCTTCACTACTAATACATGTGATTCCTTTGGTGTTGCTTGAAATCATGCCACCTGTCCAGCTGCCTGCATTACATCTGGTCTAGATGTTGTCACATATAGTAGGCTACCAATCATTGACTTGTATTGCCTCTGATCTGTAGACTTTGAATCATTGTAAGTTTTAAATCTATGAAGTAAAGAAATGCATACAAATTCTTAAGAAAAACATAATTTGATCAATGGCTCATACACAGATTACAAAGAGATTTTATACCGGAAACCCTCAACCAGGAAAACCTTTTTTATATTCATGTCTCGAATTTAAGGATTCACCATAAAATATATACAACGTTTTTAGGTATTTTGTAAATACCAAAACCCTAATCCATTAATACAGGATTAATTTAGTAAACCGCTAAAAATAGCAAAATCCGCTAAAAATAGCAAAAACCACCCCAAAATTTTTTTTGGGGCGCTGCCCTGAACCCTGTGCATAACCAGAGGGGGGGATACTTGCCCCCCCCAGGACCCCCTAGGAAAGTGCTCGATGCACACACACACACTAGAGGTATCGTTAGACACAGTTGTTGAATCTGAAGTGCCCACACACACACATGCAAAGAATATAACACACACCCAACATTCTCCCACTTGTTGTTTTCTTTTCATGCAGTGGTCCAGGGGATTATATAGTCAACAATATAGGGCAGCAATTCCCATTGTTACTCTACACCAGGAGAACTTTTATGTGCTCACAGACTTTGTCAATGAATCTGCAACATTCTTCAAAGTGTCAACCTTTTCCAACAACACCTTCTTTTCCTCAACCATGTCTCTCACAAAGTGATACTGAACATCAATATGCTTTGTCTTCGAATGATAATCTGGGTTCTTTGCCAAGAAGATTGCACTCTGACTGTCACAATCTATCCTCACTGCTTGTTGTACCAACCCAATACCTAAACACAATCTTTGTAACCATACTACTTCCTTGCTTACATGAGTGGCTGCCATGTATTCAACTTATGTAGTTGAGAGTGCCACTACAACCTGTCTTTTGCTCATCCAACTGATTTCTCCTCCAAACAGGTTAAACACATACCCACTTGTAGATCTTCTACGATCCATATCTCCAACCCAATCCGCATCAACAAAGCCATGTATGTCCACCACTCTATCCAATCTTGGTCTTCCTTGGTAGCACAATCCATAACTGGTAGTGCCACGAAGATACTTGAAGACCCTCTTTATTGTTGTCCAATGCTCCTTCCCTGGTTTTGACATATACCTGCTCAAAATTCCCACTACATGTACAATGTCCGATCTAGTACAGACCATTACATACATCAAACTGCCAACTTCACTGGTATACAGAACATGGGACATGTCCTCTTCTTCTTCCCGTGTATTGGGACACTGATCTGTAGATAACTTTACACCTATAGGAATAGGAACCTTGAGTGGTTTACTTCCATGCATATTAAACCTATGCAATATTGTCTCAACATATATTCTCCGATTCAACTAGAGTTTCCTATTTGCATGATGTCTTTTAATCTCCATTCCCAGAATGAAGTTAGCAGCACCGAGATCCTTCATGTCAAATTTTGAGGATAGATGTGATTTCACCTCCTTGATAACATCCATGTTATTTCCTACCAACAACATGTCATCAACATACACCACTACATAAATGAAGTGATTACCAACTTTCTTGGAATATACACAGTGATCGACTCTTCTTCTTACAAATCCCAATCCAAGGATGTATGTGTCAAACTTTTGGTACCACATCCTAGGTGATTTCTTCAGACCATATAGTGACTTCTTTATCTTATAGACCAACTCTTTCTTTCCCTTCACTACAAACTCTTTTGGTTGCTTCCCGTAGATTTCTTCTTCCAGATCCCCATGTAGGAATGTTGTCTTCACATCCATCTGTTCCACTTCAAGATCAAAAGCAACAACAATAGATAAAATAAATCTAATAGAAGTTAACTTAGCAACAGGAGAAAAAATCTCACCAAAGTCAATTCCTTGTACCTGGGAATAACCTTTTGCTACTAACTAAGCTTTGTATTTCTCCACTTTACCTTGTGCATTAAACTTCTTCTTAAACAACCAATTTCTACCAATATATTTTCTTCCAGCTGGAAACTCAACTATATCACATGCCTCATTCTTATCTAAGGCATCCATTTCTTCAACCATGGTCTTCTTCCAAAGTTTACTATCCTCTGAATTCACTGCTTCCCCGACAGTTCTAGGATCATCATCAGTAATAGATAAAGAAAAATTGGAACGAAAATCAGATGGACTATACCTTTCTGGTTTCCTTTTATCTCTCACTGATCTCCTCAATACTGGGGTATGAGGTTCTTCTTCTTCTTCTTTTTCTTCCACTTCTTCAGATGATTCAGATTTTGCATCATCCAACTCAAGATCTATTTTCTTAGGTTCATCTTGCATTGGTAGGAATCCCTATTTGGACACATATTTTACCTCTCTGAAAACAACATCTTGACTGTAAACAATCTTCTTGGTTTGTGGGTTCCAAAGCTTATAACTTTTCACACCATCTTTATAACCAATAAAGATACACTTTTCATCCTTTTTATCCAACTTACTCCTATTTTCCTTTGGAAGATGTACATAAGCATCAAAACCAAACACTCTAAGATGTTGAAGAGAGGGTTTCCTTCCAGACCATACCTCATGTGGAGTTTTATCATCCAATGCCGATGAAGGTGATTGATTGACCAGGTAACATGCTGTACCCATTGCCTCTGCCCAGAATTCTTGTTCTAACCCGACACCGCTGAGAATGCTCCTTGCCTTTTCCATCAGTGTCTTATTCATCCTTTCTGCAACTCCATTTTGTTGAGGAGTGTATGGAGTAGTCTTCTGCCTTGCTATACCACACTTCTTACAGAATTCTTCGAATTCATTTCTGCAGAATTCTCCACCATTATCTATTCTCAATACCTTTATTTTCTTCTCTGTCTGATTTTCTACTAGAGCCTTAAACTCTTTAAATTTATCAAATACCTCAGATTTCTTTCTAAGAAAATAAATCCATATGTTCCTTTAAAATCACCTATGAATGAAACATAATACACAGATTTACCTACGGATGGAATAGGAACAGGTCCAAACACATCACTGTGTATCAACTCTAAGATCCCCTTTTCTCTTATAGCACCAGATGGGAATCTTACTCGATTTTTTTTACCATATATGCAATGTTCACAGAAATCAAAATCCAGAGTGCAATTAGACATACCTTCAACCATACCTTTACTGTGTAGTGTTCGAAGGCCCTTTTCTCCAGTATGCCCCAGTCTTTGATGCCACAACATGGTCTTCTTTTCTGGGACAGTATTGGTCTTGTCTCCTTCATTTCTCTGCTCAGGGACAACAGAACTGTTACACCCATTAGTATAGTTTCTTCCCAACAAATTGCACAGAGTTCCACATCGAACTCCCCTCATCAACACCATTGCTCCTCGTACCATCTTGCAAGTGTTCTTTCCAAATATGGTATCCAGGGAGAGTTCTAATCCTTCCATATTTTAGCAACAACTTAACCCTTCCATGTCCCATGATTTTGGCTATTGAGTCATCTCCTAGGAATACATCACCACCATCATATTTTTCATATTCAGAGAACCACTCCCTGTGAGGAGTCATATGGTATGATGCACCTGAGTCGATCAAACATACATCAGTCTGCATGTGTACCTATAGATGCCAGGTAAACATCACCTCCTTCTTCAATGGAGGTTTTTTCCTCTGTGGAAGAGGTACTATCAGATCCCTTTGGTTTTTCAACCTTATTAGACTTGCAATCTTTCTTATAATTCCCTGTTTTACCACACTTCCAACATTTCCTCAAAGAGTTTCCTGGAGAATTAGATCTACATGTAGATTTAGGTTTCCTCCCTGAACGATTACCAGGATTCCTTTCTTGGTTATGACCTCTTACAAATAAAGCATCTGTGCTATGACTATCCATGCGTTTTCGCCTCATCTCTTCAGATAAAAAGGATGAAACTACATTCTCATACTTCAATGTAGATTGAGTGGTACTACCAATTTCTACAACCAGATTATCCCAAGAGTCTAAAAAAGAACATAACAAAGTAATAAGCTTATCTTCTTCTGCAATCATAATATTAACAGAGACAAATTGTCTTACCAGAGTATTAAAGGCATTTAGATGTTCTGTCACATAATCTCCATATTCCATCCTAAGATGATACAACTTCTTTTGAAGAAACAACTTGTTTACCAGGGACTTTGATTGATACAAATTCCCCAACTTATCCCATAGTTCCTTCGTTGTAGATTCCCCCGAGACATTCAACAACACCGACTCTGGCAGATAGAATTGAATAGTACTCCTTGCTCTTTTGTCCAACTTCTGCCAATCTTCCTTCAACATACTAGCAGGTGATGTACTAGTGTTTTTTGTACTAGTAGGTTGTGTACCAGTAGCCTGTGTGCTAGTAGACGGTGTACCAGTAGGGCGTGTACCAAGATCCACAACGATTCATTGTTCTTTGTCTATAAGAAGGTCCTCCATCATGAGATTCCATAGCTCAAAGTTTTTACCGTTGAACTTCTCTATCTTGATTCTAGAAGAGCTCACCATTCCTCTTTCTACACTCAAATAAGCACTACAAAAGCTCCCACTAAACCCAGTTTTATCACAGACCCAAGATCAACTTGATCTATCAAGACCGAGCCAAACCCTCATGAACAAAGGCATCCCTCTGAAGACAAAAAATGAGCTCTGATACCACATGTAAGTTTTAAACCTGTGAAGTAAAGAAATGCATATAGATTCTTAAGCAAAACATAATTTAATCAATGGCTCATACACAGAGTACACATAGATTTTATAGAGGAAACCGTCAACCGGAAAAACCTTTCTTATATTCATGTCTTGAATTTCAGGATTCACCATACAATATATACAATGTTTTTAGGTATTCTATAGATACCAAAACCCTAATCCATTAATCCAGGATTAATTTAGTAAACCACTAAAAATAACAAAATTCGCTAAAAATAGCAAAAACCGCCCAAAAAAAATATTTCGGGGCACTGCCCCAAACATTGCGCGTAACTAGGGGGTGGCATACTTGCCCCCCCTTGGGAACCCCCTAGGAAAGCACCTGAAACATACATATGGACTAGAGGGATCATCAGATGCAGTTGTCAAATCTGATGCGCTCACACACACACATGCAAAGAATATAACACATACCCAACGTTTGAATCATGATACTAAACACTCACCCAAGTAGAACACTGCTCCACTGGTGCTTCATTGGTCATCAATGCAACCTTCCCAATTTGCATCTATGTAGGCAATAAGTGATAGATCCTTTCCTTTTGGATACCATAATCCAAACTATTTTGTTCCTTTGAGATATTTGAAAATCCTCTTCACTGCTAATACATGTGATTCTTTTTGTGTTGCTTGAAATCGTGCCACCTGTCCAACTGCCTGCATTAAATCTGGTTTGGATGTTGTCACATATAGTAGGCTACCAATCATTGACTTGTATTTCCTCTAATCTGTAGACTTTGAATCATCATCTTTGCTCAACTTGAAACTCGTTTGCATGGGAGTGATAACTGGTTTGCAATCTTGCATTCCAAACCTCTTCAGCATTTCTTTGATATACTTGGTTTGAGAAATAAAAATTCCTTGGTTTCTTTGACGTATCTGAAGACCCAAAAAGAAGGATAGTTCTCCAAGTAATGACATTTCAAATTCATTATGCATTTCCTTTGCAAATTTTTGGCTTAACCTATCATCAGTACTTCCAAAAATAATATCATCCACATAAACTTCAATCAATAAAATAATATCTTGAGTTACCTTGATGTATAGGTTGGTGTCTGCACTTCCTTTTCGAAACCTTGTCTGCTGTAGATATTTATCCATTCTAGAGTACCATGCTCTAGGAGCCTGTTTTAGACCATACAAGGCCTTCTTTAATTTACACACATAATCTGCGTTCTGTGACAACTGAAATCCTTCTAGTTGTTCAATGTAGACTTCTTCTTCAAGTTCCCCATTCAGAAAAGATAATTTTGTGTCCATCTGATACACTTTAATATTTTTGGAGCATGCATAAGCTAAAAGCAATCAGATTGCTTCCATTATGGAAACTGGGGAAAATGTCTCTTGAAGGTCGATTCCTTCAACCTGTGCATATCCTTTACATACCAATCTATATTTGTTCCTTGTAACATGTCCATATTCATTCAATTTATTCTTGTATACCCACTTTGTGTTGATCACATTATTATCCTTTGGTCTTGGAATCAATTCCCAAGTGTCATTTTTCTCTATTTTATCCAATTCCTCATCCATGGACTTATTCCAAAATTCATCCTTGCCGGCCTCTTCAATACAGGTTAGTTCAATCGTAGATAAAAGTACTAGGTGTGTTTGTTCTGATGAACAGATTCTTCTTCTAGTCTCAACTCCTACATCTTTGTTTCCGATAATCTGATCTAGAGGATGATTCTTCTGTACTCGTCTGCTAGGTGTCTTTGGAGGCACTTGCTAAACTTGATCTTCTACTTCTATCGGATCCTCTTCATATTCCCCTTCTACTTCTTTTTCATCTTTTGCTTATTCTTCATAAAGCCGCTCCATTCATTCATTTTATTCTTCCTTTAATTCTTGTCTACCTGTTTCATCAATTGTTACATTGATACTTTCCACAACTTTGTTCAATATCAGGTTGTAACACTTGTATGATTTCCTTTTACTTGAGTAACCAAAAATTACTCCTTTGTCCACATGAGAATCAAACTTTCCCATTCTGCCATCTTCTCTTTTGATGTAGCATTTGCTTCCAAAAACTATGAAGTGCTTCACATTTGCTGGTCTTCCTTTCCATAGCTCATAGGGAGTTTTGTCAGTGTTGTTTCTGAGCATTACTTTGTTTTGAATTTTAACTATTGTATGCACTTCTTGTGTCCAAAAGTTATCTGTCAATTTGGAATCCATTAGCATTGTTCAAGCCATTTCCTGTACTATCTTATTCTTTCTTTCAACAACTCCATTATGTTGAGGTGTCCTAGCAACAAAGACTTGTCTTTTTATTCCATGCCTGCGACAGTAGTCCATAATTCCTTTGAATTGAACTCTCCTCCATTATCATATCTCAATAATTTGATTTTTGAATCCATTTCATTTTCAACCATTTCCTTGTAAAGCTTGAAGTTTTCAAAATCTTCTGACTTATTTCTGAGAAAGAAAACTACAATCATTCTTGTATAATCATCAACTAATAAAATAAAGTATTTCTCACCTTTTAAACCCTTTGTTTTAGTTGGTCCAACTAGATCAATATGCACACTTTCTAGTGGTCTTGTTGTTGAATGTTCTTTTGATTTAAACCTGGTCTTTGTTTTCTTTCCTTGTTGACAATGCTTGCATAAAGTGTTGGTTGGTTTCATGATTTGGGGCATTTCTCTAACTACTTCCATTTTGCTGACTTGGACAAGGTTATCAAAATGTATGTTACCCATTCTTCTATGCCATAGCCAACTTTCATCTTCCTTTCCTAGGCACCACTTTTCATTTCCAATTTCACTTAATACATATATGTTGCTTGAAGTTCTTGCAATTGTTGCAATCAATATTCCTAAACCTTCTTTTCTTATCTCACACTTTTGTGAATCGAAAGTAACTTTATGACCTTGGTCACACATTTGACTCACACTTAGAATATTATGTTTCATATCTTCTACTAGTAGAACATTTTCTTGGTATTCTTATTCCTAATTCTAACTGTGCCTTTTCCAATGATTTTAGCTAAATCATCATTTTCAAAGGAGACTGATCCATCTCTTTCCTTTCTAAATGTTAGAAACATATCTCTATCACATTTCATGTGTTTTGAACAACCACTGTCAACATACCAACCATGTTTCTTGTGCTTAGCTTGTAGAGAGAATGTCCATTCTTCATTGCTATACTAATTCTGCTTTCTTATCCATGTCCTTTTCTAAGGTTCTTGTCTGTGACTGTTGTTGTTCTGTTGTGGTTCTCTAGGATGGAATTTCATTCTGTAATCTTTGGACATGTGTCCAAAATTATTACATTTGTAGCATTCCACTTCAGTGCTCAAATATTCAAACCTGTTGTAACTTCTTCTCTATGTTTCACTAGGCCTTCATCGATAACCCTTGTGTATGAATTTCAAAGTTTTTTATGTTCCTATTGTTATCTCTACAATTCACAACTTTATGTCCAAAATTATTACATGCATAACATAAACCAAAAAAATATAGTTTGATACATGAGAGTTGAAGATATTTTGAAAGGAGGTACTCTTATGAATCCTTCTTCTTCATGAGGCCTATCTATTTCTATCAGTCATTGATTCTAAAATCTGAATCTTCTTGATGGAGGAGTGTCCCTGTAATTTTATTTTTAGACCTTCCTATCCCCTTTGATTGTTTCTGCATAGATTTTTGGATATGTTTCTTGTTCTGTTGTTTTGGAGCTCGATCCCTTTTCTGTCTGATTATATCCAAGTTCAGACTTGTCATGATGAGGTTTTTGACTGTTGATAATGTCATTCAAATCTTTTTAGTTGTTCTGCATATTTTTCTTTTGAAGATCCTTTCTTAATGTGACAATTTCTTCTTCCAAATTTTCAATGATCCTGTCTCTTCCTTCTAGCTATTCTTTGAGTCCTTCTTCAATTATTTTATCTTCTTCAATTTGAACCTTAAAATTTGTGTCATTTGTTCTAGTTCTTCAATGTCTTTTTTCTTGTCTAGTTCCACTTGCAGTTTCTTTTTTTTCTTCTGATAACTTCTATGGAACACAACAATTCTTCTCTGTAGTCAACTTCTACCTCTTAATATCATTATTTGGCCTATTCATATTCTTCTTCAGAGTCTTCTTTATCAGAGTCTTGTACTACCATTAATATAACTCTTTCTGTCTCACTGTCACTGACTTCATCTTCATCTGATGATGAGATGCCTTATTTGGTGCATAAGATTTTCTTGAAAAATTTATGTGTGGTTCTTTTTCCTTTATATGTTTATTTTCTATTTGAGTAACCTTCATCATTTCTCTTTTTCTTATGAAGAAATTTGTTAGCAAAATGACCAATATCATCATAATTAAAACAAATCAAAGGAATCTTACCTCTATACTTGTCGTTGGTTCCCTTGTTTAATCTTCTGAAAAAGTTGGCCTCTTCTTCATCATCTCCAGAGATGTCACTGTTGTTGCTATGTTATTTTCCTTTTTGATTTACCTTTTTCTTTCACCTTTTGGATGCTTTCAAGGATGCTTCTTTTATATCTGGATTTTCCTATTCAGTTCTAATTTCATATGCTGTGAAGATTCCATGTAGTTCATCCATGCTTATTGAGTTTAGATCTACTCTTTCTTCCAGTGTTGATATCTTAGGGTCAAATCTCATAGGAACATATCTTAGTACCTTTTGAACAATTATAGATTCTTTGATTTCTTCTCCCAATCCCAATATTGAATTTACTATTTCATCGACTCGTAAAAAGTGAGTTGCAATACTCTCATCTTCCTTCAGCTTTAGTTGTTCGAACTGACCTCCGTAAGTTTGAAGCTTTATTTCTTTGACTTTTGAATCTCCTTCATAAATATTTTGAAGTTTGTCCCAAATCTCTTTAGCAGATTTACAATGTGCAACTTTGGTGAATACCAATTCTCCAAGACCATTCAAAAGTGCATTTGTGGCTTTGGAATTATTCTCACCGAGTTTCACTACTTTGTAATTTGTTGGCGGAACTGTTGATGTTGTGTATCCATCTATAATTGATTGTCAAATTTCAAATCCATGTGCATGTATATATGTCTTCATCTTTATGATCCAAAATGCATACTTTTGTCCATCAAACTGTGGTATTCCATTTTTATACATGTTATTTCTCTTCATGATATACCTTTCAGTGGTTAAAGTGATTTATGAAGGAACCTGCTCTAATACTAATTGTTGGATTACTGAGAGGGGCAACGAATCAGTAATAGAGAAATATAATCCTTTTTAACCATATAATGCAAGTGTTATATCAATGTAGCATTATCATCCAATATTTGCAGAGTAAATAAACAATGAAAAAATGAACAATCATACACATAAACAGTACACCAGTTTTTTTTACGTGAAAACACAAAGCGGGAGAAAACTACAAAATGATTTTTCTTATATGTCTTGAAAAATTACATTCATTGGAAGCATCAACTTCCTTTTTTTTCCAGCTACAACTGGAAGGAGGCTCCAACCCCCTAGTTTCTCAGGCTACAACCTGAGGGAAGCTCCAACTCCCCAATTCTTTGGCTACGACCATAAGCAGGCTACAACCCCCTATGTTCTCCGGCTACAATCGAAAGGTGGATACAACCACCTATCCTTGCCTCATCCAAATGCCCTGACGTATAAGTAGAATGATGGAACCATTGTCACACTATCACTGTGAGATATACTGCTGTAAACCTGTACCAATCAACCTGTACCAAAAAACATGTACCAATAACATGAACCATGCATCAACCATTGTTGAGTCTCAATATTGACACCTTTATTTCCCTATATTACCCTCTGTCTAAGTCAATTTTACCTATGCTATGTATATAATTGATTGTTTCCTCCACAAATACACTTAATGACCTTGTTCATGTCCATAAGAGGTAACTTATGGTTAAGGCTTGTTTTGTTTGTTTTTTATTGAGTTAATTCGATTAAAATAGTTGATTTTTCATGGTCCTAATCATTTGATCTTAAGTGGCATTGATCAGGTACCAACAAAATCGCATAACATTGATCCAGTACTGCATGGGTGTCTAATCCAGTACCAACTATGTTAATCCGGTACTAGACATAATTCAAAATTTTTGAATGTTTCTAGAATACAATCAAACACATGGGTTTTGTCCAAAACGATGTTCTCATGCAGACACATGTGTCAAAATTCACCCATCTCGCACGTGTGGACCTCTAGCTCAAGGGGAACAACTCAGCCTAAAATCGTCAAATATTTCTAAACTTCCATATTGCGCCTTGATTTTCGTGCAGATGGAAGAATATCTTACAAAACCATGCAATGGGTTTTTAAAAAATATATCCAGCTACAAAAACCATAAATAGTTTCTACAAATTCACAATGGACAAAGAGATATCGAAGGATCTTTAACCCAAATTTGTAATATCTAGTGAAAACCCCAGATTTTGTGCATAAACAGTTTGAACGAATTCTGAGTTGGGGGATTTGTTCTAATCCATTCCCATTGAAATTATTTGTATAAATATGAAGGAAGGAGTACTGGAAGGGGAGAGGAATTACTATGATGTAAGATTGGTTTTTGGAGAATGTTATATATTGTTATTCTTGGAAATGAAATGTTGAGTTTCTGATCCACTTAATCAATTGAAGGAATGCAGATGTTGTTTGTGCAATTTATGGGTATGATTAGAATGCTTTAGTATGCTATCGTTTTAGAGGTACCTTGTTGGTTCGGCAAGGGCCCACAATCCCAACTAAGGTAAACCTCTCTGTATATTCTTTATCTGATTGTGTGAGTATTTAACAGGTATGTTTTGTCAATGTTTTTTAATTGCATTAAACACAAAATCTCTTGCTTTTGAATTAGTGTGAGCAATTAGTTTCCTTTCTTTTCCTGTAGGATAACATTTAAGAATCTTATGTGTGGGATTGCTTAGTAAACAAATATTGTTATTCTGAGTGTGAGACAGTAGTGTTCTTAGTGGGTACATAAATAATAGGACTTCATCTTTTTACTTCATGTTCCATAATGAAGCCTTTCAATTATATTGATTGTTCTTTGTACTACACAAGTTTGTTTGAATTACATGAAGCTGGAATTGATTTTGATTTCAAGAGTGATTGGAGTTGATTGCTATTTACTGTTTTGCTTGCTACAGGAGATAAGCTTCTCAAATTTGTCTCTCTAATTCATGAGTGTGGAATGAATAGACTTGTTCCTTAAGATAGAATCCTTTGATTGATTGTTTTTCTTAAGAAGTTTTATTATCAGTTTTCTTTTCTAAGTTTGAAGTTGTGTGAAGCATTTGGATATCCTAAAACATACTGTTAATTGTTGATTAGTTTAGTTGCTACAAGGGGACAGCTTCAAAGTCCATCTCTTTTATTTCATGAGCCTTTGAATGGGCAGATTCATTGCCTGAGCAAAAACCTTTAGATCACATGCTTGTTGGATTATGTTTATGAGTTTTGTTTTCTGATCTTTAAGTTGTGTGAGGAAGATAGATTAAAATGTTGTAAAACATAGTATTGGTATTGATTGTTTCTTATTTATGCTATACTCATCATACATAGGAACCTATCTACTATCGGCACATATAGTGCATCAAATCTATTGATTACGAATCCCGGATTGAAATTTAAATGAGTGTAAGATATATATTGAACATATTTATACACCAACATTTTAGCCCCGTTGTCGGGGAGTTGTAAGTGATAATTGGTAGTATTTGAATTAGATTGATTTAATGATTTTAGATTGGTTTTATGGATGACCTAAGGGCGGAGAGAAGATGGTAAGACGTGTGGGAAGAGCACACACATCCACTTTGGTGGGGTTTCTCCAAAGTTAGATTGTCCTCTCTTCTTTTGATGCAAGTATGTTTTTCCTTATTTTATGCAAAATTGTGTTTTCATGATGGGCTAACTTGTACAAACCGATAACCTAGTGACAACAGGGTCCCAGTAATGCAAGGAGTTCAAGTTTGGTGTGTTTTATTTTTGCAAATAGTTTTAATTTGTTATTTTTAATATTCAAATCTTTGATGATAAATCATTTTTGGGGTGTTGTAAGAACCCCCGAGTACTAAGTTGTGTTGCGAGACAGGGATCATCAACTAGCTAGAGTAATTCAAGGATGATCAAGAGCTTGAAGAATGTTCCTCCAGGAACTTTCTCGCATTCTAGCAGCAATTGGAATATCCACCTCTCAGGAAGAACATATCTTGACAGTAGCCAAGAATTTAGTTGTCTCTCCACAAGAAGATTTAGAAGTCCCTTCAGATTTCTATTGTCAATTATTTGAGGAGACTCAAGAATCATGGATAGAATGCAATAAAGAGAAACCATTGGAACCTGAGATTGAGGAGTTCTTAGCATGCCTCTCAGCAGATCCTGTATTTACCTCAGAGACCAATCATCTTGAAGAAAATACTCTACGTGACATGGAAAAGGAGGACAAGTTGTGTGACTGAATCAAAGAAGGGAAATGAGAATATCTTGATCCTATTGAAAGATGGTTCCAATTAGTTGTCAGGTCACACTACTCTGTTACTTTTTGTTTAATCTCATCATCAAAGCAACTGGTCATTCATACTATGGTATGCATTAAAATTTATCTTTTAAAACCAAGTATGGATATACTTCTAACCCTGCTACGCACATGGCTTCACTGGAAATTTTTCTATACTTGAAAAAAAGATCTTGCTCTTTTCTCAAGTAGGGTATGAAAATGAATAAATCGCTGCATATAGTTAGTGGTTCAGTTTAAAATTCAGTGCAACAGTTCTTTTATGTTTTTCGAATAAGCAGGGAATGTCAACAATTGACAAGGAAGCTTGTTGGAAAGAAGGAGGTCACTATTCCCATGCCCAATCTTTGTTCTTATAGCAAGTTGCTCGCTAACAAACATCTTAAAGGAAACACCATGATTTTTTTTCTGGTACTGGGACTGCATACAAGCAATATATCAACAATGTCCCAGCAGCCTGGATGCATTCTTCAAATCTGGTCATGCACACTCAAATTTTTCAGATGGTCTTCATAGCTCAAGTTCCTGCAAAAATAACTCAAAATTTAGATATGTAAGTATCAAATCCAAGGGTGAATTGAGGTAAGCATTTTTTTGATCCTTCTGATTTATTGAAAATGAAGGAAATTTATCATAAAGACAACATTTCAAGCTTGTTATTCTAGCATTTGTCCCTGCCTCTTATTTTCATAATCCCACCAATACCCACTTATAACCCCACATGTGTCCCTTTTGTTTTTAAATTTGCTTCCATAAAACCCTTCACCATTCTATATTTTGCTCAACTAATGGTTGTGAAGTGTTGAAAAAGTGCACCCTTCTCTCTACTATGAAAACTTGTAAGTTGTGTGTGAAGGGCTATAGGGGCAAGATCAACAATAGAGAAAGCATGTTAATCTTCCAAGCTCAAAGGAAATTTTTTAGTATGCATATATGGGATCAAGTGTCATGTCCATTATGCAGCTAATAATGAAAATCCTAGAGAAATTGACATACTTTTGGAACATCATATAGTGCAGTTATAATCTGTTGATTTACAACAGCAATACATACATTTTGGGATCCCACTTGCAACCTCATAAATCCATTTTTTTGTAATATTGTCATCAACCATGAATTGGAAACAGAGTTGCCAAGATTGTTGTTTCTCAAATGTTGGAACTATTCAGTAAATTCCTTTCTATGTGCCTATGTGATTTTGGATATCATCTTGAGATATGGTAAGAGCACTTGCGCATCATCCCATACACTATTTCTAGAACCTTGATCATTGGATGTTGAATTTCGAGAAGAAAGTCTTGATAGAGAGATACAAGAAGCACGAGATGTGCTCCAAGAAGATATGCGAGTGCAGGAGAAGTTATGTCCCTTGTTATTATTGTGGGGGAATTTAAGTTGAAATTTCATTCAATATTTTCTTTTGAATGATTTCTATTACTATTCACTTATTGCATTTGGTTTGATCAATTGATGAATGTATGTTGAGGATCAACAACATGTATTTGTAGTGATCTTCTGAATATCATTGATGGATTTGTTGTTGAATCTCTTCGAGATCACTACATGGAAAATAGAAGACTTGAAATCATGATTCGATCTAGGAACAATAGTGCACATGTTAGCCAACATTGTTAGGAACCATGGAGTAAGGTCTTCAAGCTGCATTCCATCATTCAAGTCAATTTGTAGAGGCATAGGCAATGGACAAATTACTAGAATTCCTCCCTTATAAAGAACTAACACCAAGTACTTATCAAACATATCCATATTCTCAGTTGTGACATTTCCAACCACTTGGACCACACTCTTCCATTTATTTGAGGCTATATTCCCAACACCACATCAAGCCAATTGATTAGGGGCATTGGTTAGAATGTAAAAGAAACCATAATGATGTTCCACAAACTATTGCACACCAGACTCCCTTTATTGTATCCTTTGCAACCCAGCTCTCATATTAGCTTAACGCATCAAATAGACCTCTGATGATATTCTTGAATTCTGAAACATACCCACATGAACATAACCAAGTTTTTATGCAATCTCATTCTAGTCAAGCAAAAATTCATCCCTGTAACAACTCCTAAGATAATAATGGAATGATGTGACTAAACCAGGTTGTCTTTACTCTCTCTTGCATAGAAATGGATATTCCTTTCCTTCAGGAATGCACTGGTAATATAACCAGGTACCCCAATTCTCTAGGGGAGTCTAGATCTCTAGAGGCATTCTAGACTGCATCTCGGTCTGCAATTGTTGTTGTAGTTCTATGGTGTCTGCCATGAAATCTTAAGTGTAACTATTTTCATCTTGAAAATGGCGAGTGAGAGTAGGGTCTTGGAGGTTGGAAATCCATTGATACGGATTGTACCATGTCCTCCCATGTGCAGAGATGGAAACTGGGATCTTCCTGGTCACTGGACCTTTGAGGACATTAGAGTCTTGGTGAACAGATGGTGTTGATTTTTTTTAATTTTTTTCTTGCACAAAGGCAATGGAAATGGACAGGATGGGGTCGAGAAAAAAGGATATCGAGAGTAGTGGATCAGACACCTTTGAAATTTTCTAATTCTCATGTGCATTGTTTCATTTTGGATTCATTATCATATTTAGGAATCAATTTGAGTGATTGCAGTAGTCTGGTGTCGCTATGGGTTTAAATTTCGTTTACTTTGGGCATTTTCTTTTCGAACTCTTTGTCTTGCTTTTATAGACTTGGAAGATAATTTTGATTCTGAGAATGAAACCATCCATATAAAATGGTTATACATGTATTATCATTGTTGGTATCAAGGATCTTCTACATCTTGGTGTCAAAGAAGTTGTTGTAGTCTATAGAATGGCAGGTATTACAGTAAGAATGGTTGTTGGTGACAATATTAACACAACAAGACCAATTGCAACAGAATGCAACATTTTTACATATGGGTTCAATTGTAATTATTTTTTATGCAACAACCTCTACCTATTTAATGGATGGTCTTGATTGGCAAGTTGTTAAATATATTGTGGCATCCATGAAGTGGCTGAAGGAAAATGGTTGGAGTAACAATTTTTTTGCAAGGGTGGTGCTTTATCTATTGCAAATAATGTGTTGTTTCGAGAAGTCGATAGTGTTGTTGAATTCTATGGTGTTCCTTCTCCACAACTTGCAATTCCATCATCAACAAAAGCATCTGTGCATGCTCATTTTGGAGAACTTGATGACTTTGTTGCGTTTTCAAATGTGACAACAGCTAAATCTTTGGAGAATTTGAAGGTACATGCATGTATATTTGATTTCTGAAAATGCATCTAACTTGAATATTACAACTTTTGAGAAGACCACACAATTGGAAATATCATTCGCATGCAAATGAGCTCTTTTCCAGCTACAAATTGCCACATCTGTTATACAAGCTAGTCTTCCCCAATGCATGCTTATAACTTGACAATTGATGATCTGGATTAATCATTTGAAAAATATCTTTCAAGGATGAATTGGTGCGCTTTCAATCAGAAAATCAATAGGATTCTCAACGTCTTCAGTCTTTCTTGCAAGCCGAGCATTCAAAGGTTGAAGCATCAGCTCATTTTGAGAAAAATTTGAGGCTGGATATTTTGAATTTATGATGAATATGGATTTGCTAAGGACAATCCCGATGATCGCAACCCTCTGAGTAGTTTTTTTTAGTGTCTCGCATTTTTTTCATGAGGCCATGAAAAACCTCAAGCATGGGGGAGTGGTTGTTGAGACAATAGTAGTTAGGATTATTATTTTTGTAATAAAAAGGAAGTGACAACAGGAGCAGTGATCAACCCGGTCCCAAAAGAGGAGGCTTCTAAAATCTCAACATGTGGTCATCCAATTACATAATACCCTCTTATTACAGAGCTTGGAGCCCAGTCACCAAATTATTTTGCATTATTCCGAAGTAAACTCAGAGTTCCTACATCTAGTGTTGGTATTTGTTACATCTACATGGTTTTTTTTTTCAGTTGAATCAGATCACAAGTTCTCTTCCAGAGCACCAAAAAACACGAGCTAATTCTACAAGGTACAACCTACAAAAGTTTCAGAAGCACTATCACCAGGTACTGTGTCAAAATATCTTCAAGTACCAGAATACAATGCTCACGTCTGTGTTCATCCGATACCAATGATCATTTATGTGCTATTCTGGTACTGAACCATCTTGCTATGCTCATCTGGTACTGGACCACATCCGGTACTGAACAATGTCTCCACGTCCATCCAGTACTGAAGAAGAACCCCTATGTTATTTTGGTACTGGTCATAACCCTGCGCTCATGTGGTACCAAAAGAGGAGGTCTGTGCTATTCTGGTACTAAGCACAACCCTACGTCCATCTGATACTCAGGTGATATGGTACTGGTAATAAGGTGATGGTAGCTCTAATCATGTATTCAATTTTTGCTGCTCGATTTAAGTACTAGGACATATAAATTCAACATTTTTCATTTTTAGGCTATTTATGCAGTAAACATATGGTTACTCTCAATCATTGCACGCTCCCTACCATGAATTTTTGCAAGCCCTCATATACATCTCCTCGTATAGAAATGATTCATCCCGTCACTCTATTTCGGCCTTGTCCTGTGCTTAACATAATTTTCACTTCAGGTAATTGGAGGCATGAGCTAATCTATTCATGTTCTTTCTATCAAGGATCATTTAAGTCTTGTGTTGAATTGTTCTTTACTCTCATGTACATCTTCCTCCTACTTTTCTACACTCACCCATAAATGAATCATCCTTGCTATCCTTTAAAGAAGATATTTCCACATTTAGCTCGATTTGACAATGGGTGTACCTGTCTTATTACCTCATCATTTTGAAGAAGTGATTTCCAATTGAAATATCCATTGAAAAGTGGTGACACCATTATGTCAAATACTAACCTAGTTGATTCAAACAAGTTTTTATCCAAGTTTATCTTTACAAGTTTTCCTTGGGAGGTATTGATGAAAACCTCATGTGGTAGACCACCCTTGCAAAACCGCAATGAACTTTCATGAGAACCCTAATAGGATTAACTAGAGGGACCTATTAGTCAGTATCCGAGATGTTCCATTATACATTGAATAGCTGATATTTAAGTTGAATGTGGATGATGTCACCCTTGGGATAATTGTAAACAATTAATTATGTGCCTAATAACTCAAAATCACTCTCGTACCACCTGCCTTCCTTATACTCTAAAACTGTCAATGAGCAGTATACATAATTCTAAATCTTTTGAGTAATATAATAAAAAGGAAGTATCAGGAAGTACAAGTAAACCCGCCGGGGTACTGAACAGGCCTACTGGCAGTGGGGCCATGCTTGTATGGTACTAAGGTAAACCCGCTGGGGTATTGAATAGTCCTACTGGTAGCGGGGCTATGTTGGGTAAAGGGAGTTGAAAGAAACATAAAGTGGCACACTTAAAACTGAACAAAAACCCTTGGGTCTCATTCTAAAGAAATCACTATCAAATCAAGGCTAGGATATGACCTTTATATCTCTCGAACGATGTTCTTAAGAAACTTCAAGTATCCACTTTAGAGTTCTATCTTTAAAAACAAATAGGTTTGCATGAGAATTGGGACCCTCAGTATGTGTAATTCACTTTACCTAATCAAGAAGAGCTTCATCTCTAAAAACTTGGATAAGAAACGAGTTAATCATCTTGGGATGTATTCATTTATGTGTTCCTCTCTTCAAATGAGATCTAAACTATGCTTACATCACTTTTTTTTTAAAGGTAATCTAGCCAAGGGGGCCTATTAGTCAAAGTCATTCTGAAAACTCTTGGCCACTATCTTATAATCATATCAGAGTCACAATCAACACTTTCTCCTAACTTTGATCGAAAACAGATTGGATAATACTTAACGTCAAATTACTAACAGATATAATCTATTATCCATGACTCCACTTTTCCGTCATAACTACTTTTCCATGGGTAAGAAGTGTGAAGCATAAGCTAGGAATTTTATATTGTTTAATGAGAACTTAGGAGCTGAAGAAGGATGAAACTTCAGGGAATGCTTGATCGAGTGAGGAGCATCATCAATTATGAATTTTTGAAGATCATTGTTGCATGAGGACATGAAATGAATTAAGCATGGGGGAATGTTGAGTCTCAATATTGACACCTCTATTTCTCTATATTACCCTCTATTTGAGTCAATTTACTTATGCTATGTATATAATTGATTGTTTCCTCCACAAATACACTAAATGACCTCGTTCATGTGCAAAAGAGGTAACTTATGGTTAAGGCTTGTTTTGTTTGATTTTTATTGAGTTAATTCGATTAAAATAGTTGTTTTTTCATGATGCTAACCATTTGATCTTAAGCAGCATTGTTCAAGTACCAAAAAAATCGCATAACATTGATCCAATACTGCATGGGTGTCTAATCCGATACCAACTATGTTGATCCGGTACTAGACATAATTCAGAATTTTTGAATGTTTCTAGAAGACAATCAGGCACATGGGTTTTGTCCAGAATGATTTTCTCATGCAGAAACATGAGTCAAAATTCACCCATCATGCACGTGTGGACCTCCAGCTTAGGGGGAACAATTTAGCCTAAAATCGTCAAATATTTCTAAACTTCCATATTGCGCCTTGATTTTCGTGCAAATGGAAGAATATTTTACAAAAAAATCCAATGGGTTTTTATAACATATATCTAGCTACAAAACCCATAAATTGTTTCTACAAATTCACAACGGATAGAGATATATCAAAGGATATTTAACCCAAATTTGTAATATCTGGTGAAAAACCCAGATTTTGTGCATAAATAGTTTGAACGAATTCTGAGTTGGGGGATTTGTTCTGATCCATTCCCATTGAAATTCCTTGTATAAATATGAAGAAAGGAGTACTGGAAGGGGAGAGGAATTACTATGATGTAATATTGGTTTTTGGAGAATGATATACATTGTTATGCTGGGAAATGAAATGTTGAGTTTCTGATCCACTTAATCAATTGAAGGAATGCAGATGTTGTTTGTGCAATTTATGGGTATGATTAGAACGCTTTAGTCTGCTATCATTTTAGAGGTACCTTGTTGGTTTGGCAAGGTCCCATCGTCCCAACTAAGGTAAACCTCTCTGTATATTCTTTGTCTGATTGTGTGAGTATTTAACATGCATGTTTTGTCAATGTTTTTTAAATGCACTAAACACATAATCTCTTGCTTTTGAATTAGTGTGAGCAATTAGTTTCCTTTCTTTTCCTGTAGGATAACATTTAATAATCTAATGTGGGATTTCTTAGTAAACAAATATTTTTATTCTGGGTGTGAGACAGTAGTGTTCTTAGTGGGCACATAAATAATAGGACTTCATCTTTTTACTTCATGTTCCATAATGAAGCCTTTCAATTATATTGATTGTTTTCTGTACTACACAAGTTTGTTTGAATTACATGAAGCTGGAATTGATTTTGATTTCAAGAGTGATTGGATTTGATTGCTATTTACTGTTTTGATTGCTATAGGAGACAATCTTCTCAAATTCATCTCTCTAATTCATGAGCCTGGAATGAATAGACTTGTTCCTTAATATAGAATCCTTTGGTTACCTCAGTCACCTATAGATATTCAATATGTTCAAGTGTTATTTAAAATGAGAGAGCCTTGCATCTTATTTATACTCTCGAAGTAGCTTCCTTAGAAGCATCTTCTAGGCCACTTTATCCACATAGTCACCTATGCCCAACTTTGCCCAATTTGCCACTTGTCCATGTATCCAATAGCCACTTGACCATTTAACCCATTTTCCTCATTTTAGGGTTAACCTTCTTATAACCACTTTCCATAATTAGAAAGTTCTCTATTTACTTTATTATTTAAATAATCTTCCTTGACTTTTTCACTTCACTTTATTATTTAAATAATCCTCTTTAATTTTGTCAGTTCACTTTATTATTTAAATAATCCTCTTTGACTAGCCACAAACCTTATTTTCCACGGATGTAACTCCAAAAATAGAACAACCCACAAGCTGAAATTCGCACCATGACTACTTGGATACGTTTCCTCAATGACCTCGAAATTTCACAGTCTGAATCATTCTAGAAAAAATGTTATTGAAAAAATGGTGAGATGACCTGTAAATAACATACCTTAGAAAGCATCATCAAAAGAATTTATCCTCCCTTGAATTTCAACCTTCTTTACTTCACCTTCCCTCTGAAATTCGGCTTAGATATCCTTTGGTTACCTCAGTCACCTATAGATATTCAATATGCTAAAGTGTTATTTAAAATGATAGAGCCTTGCCTCTTATTTATACTCTCCAAGTAGCTTCCTTAGAAGCATCTTCTAGGCCACTTTGTCCAAATAGTCACCTATGTCCAACTTTGCCCAATTTGCCACTTGTCCATGTATCCAATAGCCACTTGACCACTTAACCCATTTTCCTCATTTTAGGGTTAACCTTCTTATAACCACTTTCCATAATTAGAAAGTTCTTTATTTACTTTATTATTTAAATAATCCTCCTTGACTTTGTCACTTCACTTTATTATTTAAATAATCCTCTTTGATTTTGTCACTTGACTTTATTATTTCAATAATCCTCTTTGACTTTGTCACTTCAATTTATTATTTAAATAATACTCTTTGACTTTGTCACTTCACTTTATTATTTAAATAATTTCTTCTTTGCAAGAACTTTGACTTCTTTGACCTTTTGGGGTTTCAAGCCAATCATATGAGGGTCCTTCAACTTCGTAAGGCCATAACTCTCAAACCGTGAGGAGTTATGTGACGTTCCACATACCACCGGAAATGGCATGACATGTACTATCCATATAGAATAGTATTACCTGCAAATATATCAAAACTCATACCATTATACATCAAAAAAACTTGGGTCCATTACCCAAACCTTTGTGCTATCGGAATTTCTTCAAGGGTTGACATCAATGAAAATCAATGCAATTAATCAACAAATTGCTCATAGCAATACTTTTCTTTTTGAATAGTATCTTCTAAGGTATTTGGCTCATCAAACTCAATTATGTCCCGGTAGGACTAACGTAAGACACTAATGAATCATTGCATTTTTACCTCTTCATCCTTTATGTAGGTCACATACCTCATCAGCTTGAGAAATTTGTTGATATAATCATCTATGGTGAGTTTCCCTAGCTTTAGTTCATAGAATTCCTTGGTCTTTCCATCAAAGTAATTTTTTGACATGTACTTCTTCTTGAATTATTTCTCAAATTGTTTCCATGACAAGTCCTTCTCATGGACTCCTTTCACATTCCTAAGGTCCTCCCACCAAATGGAATCTTTCCCATTCAGGTTGAAAATGGTTATCTGAGCCTTTAAGTTTTCATAGTATTCATGGACTCAGAAGTACTTCTTCAAGCCGAGTAGCCAAACTTTTGCTTCTTCCCCCTTCTTAATCTCTCCATTGAAGGTGCGTGGTTTGGATTTCTTGAATTCTTTAGGGTCACAACTCTTGGAATGTTCCCTGTTATTTCCTCTTTTCTGAGAATGGGAACTAGTTTTTCCACTAGAAGATTCCTTGGATTTGTCAGTGTCCTCACCAGAGGAATATTCCATTGAATGTCTCTTGGCTCCATGTTGTTCCTTCTTTGAGGTGCTCCTCCTGGTGTGGCCACTTTCAGGACCATGCTTATGTATCTTAGGTGGACTTGCAGTTTTCTTAGTATGATGCTTGTCCACATGACTGGAAGCTAGACCATGTTGCAATTTGCTTTGTATATCTGATAGAATTTGTAGTAGGACTGCATTAATTTCTATCCACTTTTCCTGCTCCTTGATCAACCTTTCATTGTCATCCTTATAACTCTGTAATTCTTCCATGAGGATTCTTACAGTTTCTACCAAATTTGGAGGATTTTCCACCACCCTTCTTTCATCATATTCTTCCTCTCTATTGTGGGAGATCTCTCCCAAATCCTAATGTGTCACCATCCTTTACGTTGTAGTTCTCCTTTTGTTCACTGAATGCTTGAGTGATGATAATTTTTTTTATGTTAGTTACTAATATACCAATTCAGGAACAACACATATCATTGCAAGGTGAAGTCAGTTATTTATTTGGAAACATTAACAACCTACAGTGCAAACTTACAAAGCATCTATCAATAGTAGAAGGTTTTGTTCCTCTCTTCAGTAGAGGTTCATACAAATTTCTTATAGAGGGGGGTAAGGTAGGGAGTTACCCCATAATTTCTCTAATAATATTTTTATGCAACTTGTGCATGAGCCCAAGAAGGCCAAGTGTTGTTCCATGTCTCTGATACCAATTTGTAACACACCCAACCCATAAATACCCTTTCTAGGGACGGGGCATCAAATATTCACATTTCCTTTGGTTCATTTTTCGGTCCCTTACAAAGAAGAACCATCCTATTCTTCTCCTTCAAAGTTTACATCTCCCATTACACGTTTATACCAACTAGTGGGGTCCTCCTCGTGACCTCAGGCTGAAAACTGGGAGCTAAGAGTCTTCTTAGCAAAGGTTTCAACGCTTCAGAAATCCCGAGCTTCGGGAGTTCCAACGGTGTTTTCGAATTTCCCAGATCGCCGAACAGTGGAGGAAATCAATGTTCCACATCCTCCATCAAGATCCTATGGTTAAAAATGGGCTCGACATTCGACGTGGAACACTCTTTCTTTATAATCCCCGAGGTCCCGAATTATCACCACGTGGCCATAGCCCTTCGACGATCGACATTCGACGATTAGCATTGAACGTCCTATGTTTCGGTGTTTCGGCTGTCGGCGGTCATCATTGGTCCATTGGTGTTCAATGATCAAGGATCATCATTGGACCTTCCTTTATCAACCTACACTCAAATCTTTCAAATTCTTGCCACGTGGCTTTGGCTCTTCGGCGGTCGACGATTTACGTCGAACACTCCTATATGGTACCAAATCCCAAATCTTCTAAACTCTAAAGTTATCCAAACTCCCAAGGTCCCAATTACATCACCAACCATGTTGGCCAGGTAAGCACGAACCAGTATCTGACACGCGATGAGGGTCGAGGGGTGACACATGTCCTCCATAGGGGGCGACACATGTCATGCTCTAACAAGCACAATGGGTATGTGAATTATCATCCAAAAATGGGTGACACATGGCACGTGTAATGCGGGTCCATGTCATATCAAATGATTTCATCAAGACACATCATCATATAATGATAAATGCTCAGTCCTTCAATCTAATAGTTCGTAAGATTCCACATAGATACATAGATCTACGGTTCTCATTACTTCGTGGATCCTGATTTAGAGCTTACCAAATACACTTCCTATCAACGACCGAGATCTATTTTGGCGTTCGAAACTTCGACAATTTTCACTCCTTGAAAACCCTTGGCCAAATTCCTCTGGAGCACGAAGTCTCCAGACCACGGGATCTCTTTCCATGTACCCATTCATCCAATGGTCCTTGTCACTTCGGCAGTTCGACATTCAGGATTTTGGCATGTATCTCCCAACTTTCCTTCTAGACCATGCTGAATATATTGCCACATGTAACTAACATCTATGACCAAGGTTTACTACGGCTTGCAAAACTTCGGGGAAACTCGCGTGTCTCTAAATCACCGAATACCCAAAATCTCGGATAACCATGGATCTATGGACATGTGTCCCTCCAATTTCAACGATCTAGATTAACTCCATGAATTTGGAATTTGAGAGTTTCGGCGCTAGACCATTCCTATTCTCCCGAAGTAACACTTCAAGGAAGCGCTTAACGTTTGCCTTCCTACATCAGATATAACAAGTGAGAGAGATCTACCTTGGATCCCTAGATCGATGAACCTCATGGATCCACAACTTTGACCTTCAGATATTTTTTAGAGTTGTGGAGTCACAAGTCCCGAAGTCCTGAAGCCGAAAGAGCTATCTCCTTTCAGACTAGCGCAAGGTTCCTAGGACCTGGTCACATGGGTCCTTTGGGAAAGTTTATGGGCTAGGAAGAAATCCTTTTGTTGCCATTGGGTTAACAACATAGGCATGAGCCCTCGGTCAAATGGATGGTTAGTCCGAAGAAAAATGCCCTTCTCCCACAAACTTGAACTTAACGTTCCCGCTAAGGTAAACTTCACAGGGTTGGCAGGACTTATGAGTTTCATTCAATCCTACCATATCTCTCCCGTGGATTCACATCTCATAACTATCTAGCAACAAAACTGAGATAAATTGAAAGATCATATAGATATAATAGTTTACAGAAATCACATCGCACTTCTAATAACTATTCAAATACTGAAAGATTGAATCATAAGCACAAACATTTCATCATCACATCCAATATAATATACAGAGTATGAAAATACTTATCAGAACTGGAAAATGTGAAGCAATAGTTGAAAAAGGTTCCTTTTTCCTCCCAACCATAGGTAGATTCACTCTTGACAGAGTTACCACTAGCCACCCCTGAGCTAGACCATGGTTCTTTGAGAGAGATTATTTCTCCTTGCTCCACAACAATTAGGGATGGAGGTTACTCTCCTCCTCCCATAGGAACTTGGCAACTGGTTTTCTCTGCTCCAAGCAAGGAGGTCTGCATGAGTACTTCCTTAGTCACTCGTCAACCCTATTTATCAACTTGTAGCCAAAACCCTCCCATGGATTCTTACAACTAGATCAATATCACTGTTCATATTTTTCCTCTCAAATCCAAAGTTGAATTATGTTCACTGCTCTTCTTGGGAGAGTGTTTTCTTCACTCTTCTATCTTTTAGATCTGTCTCTATCCCTGAGTTACCTCCTTTCATTCCTTCCTCGGCAAGGTTGCGTGGGTCCAAATCCCAATTCATGGTCAGGCCTGGAAGCCTTACCGATGGGTACCCTGCCCCATCTCCTCATTAACTCTTGAGGATGGCCTTCCAACTACCAACCTGACTGGTAATTCATTTTTGGGTCAAAGGATTGTTGAGAAATTACACCCAGTAGGTACTGGTCCGGTGACAGTCATCTCAACCATATTTATTTTCCCTTCACCATCTCTCTCATAGCATCCATGGTCTATCTTGGCAACTTCCACCCTTTCAACAGTTGTCCAACACATATTCAAATTATATTAGTAACATAAATTCATACATTAACCCTTTTATACAAGGGTACATCAAATCAAACATACACACATATTTAGTTCGCTATAGTCTCTTGGCCAATTATAGTTATATTTATAAACTGATGGAAACAAGGGTATTACAGTTAGCACTAGAAGTCACACCTAGACTGTTGTAGATGTAATCCTAATACCCATCATAATGTAAAGCATAAAATTTTAAAGAGTTTGGAAAATGGATATACAACTCAGCTTTTAAGATGTCAATCACAAATCCTTCCATGAAATACACACCAACAATCAAGGCTTTGAATAGCTTCAAATCAGGATTTAAGAGATATAAATGATAGATGGAAGAATTAGCAAGAAACGTGAAATAGGTATATTAGTTTACATCAGGTATTCTTGAAACACATATAAAATAAAACTCATTTGAATAAGAACTTCTTAATCCAAAGAGAAAAAACACTATGATCAATTTGCATACAGTACCACAATAAATAGTTTACTGCAATAAAGAAAAAATAGCCCGATGAATGCTTTAACAGAGACTGATATCAAAGTGAGACAAAAAAGAGATGACAATGAGAATAAGACTAATTTCCACCATTAAAATATTCTTGGATTTGGTCCATACATCAAGAATACTATGTTACAAAAGAAGACTAAAAACCAGAGTTTTCTACCCAAACATTCCAACCCTTTTCCACACTTGAAATGCCTCTTAAATAAATAAAATTATGAAATTAATTCTTTACAATTCATCCCTCAACTTCCTCATAGGATTCCATGCCTAAGGGAAGCATGGAAACAAGTGTACAACCATAAAACAACAAACTGCTATTTTCAAGGAATATGTTGGCAACGTATACAACAAGTCCTCAACAACTTGATGATGTGTCTTTATGTTTGCATCTCATTGAGACAGGTGGCCTTCCAAAGTGAAACTTATCCTTTGAGTGTTGGTACGATCTCCCCTCCAAAATATTCAAAAATATGAGTTTGCAGCGCAACGCTACAAACTGTCCCGAAACAACCAGTTCACAGTGCCTATGCGTCGAGGTGCTGCGAACTTTTCTGTAGAAGCCTGTTTTATTTTGAAAAAGTTTCAAATCCTTAAAACTTGTACCCAGGGTAGTGTAATTCTTCCATATATTCTACAAACTTATTACCATGATATATCCTTGGAGAAAAACACAAAAAACTACTAAGTCTAGCTCAAAATTCAAAACCATCATTTAGTGTTGTAAATGCATGCAACATAAAACCTTGACAAAAATGAGTCTAGTTTTATAAGATCATTTGTATTTATCTTTTTGTTTTGGAACTTCTTCTAGTAGCCACCTTTGCCATCAAATCAAATTTCCTCTTTTCCACTTCTTCTCTAAAAGGATGTAACTCTGCCTTTAATTTTCTAATTTCAACTTGGCAGGCTCTATCATGCCTATAAACATTCTTGAGTTTCCTGTGAAGGGGGAAAAACCTCTTAGCCATGAACCTTGATTTATCAATTCTATCCTCAACACATCCATCATCTCCTTTAACTGTATCCTTGAATCCAAATCTTCCTTCTTCAACTTGTCAATTTCAACTCTTACTTCATTGAGCTACCTCCTAAGCCTTTTGAAGGTAGGGTTACTTTCATGATGAGAAGTGATGGTATCAATAACCTATGTGGGATGCTTAGAAGACTGAGATTTGTCTTTTTGATGAGATGAAGTCTCTTTTTTATCATCCTTCATTAGAACATGTTGTCTGGTTGCTGATCTAGTAAAGGGCCTTCTAGGTTTGACTTTGTCTGCAACAATTGGTGGGGAAAAGACATGTTTTTTTTCCTTTGAAGCTTGTTGATTTGCTTGAAGGAATATCCATGGGGGTAGGTTCTGCCACAGGTGAAACTTCTTTGCTAGGATGTTGTGAAGGACCACCCTCTTCTACTTTATCAGTAACCTATTGGCAACCCTACATGATTTCCTTTTTTAAACGAGAAACTATACTTTCTGTAGCTACCTTCACCTTGTCTTGTAAAAATTATCTTTTTAGACGATGACTAGATTAGTATAGTCATTCATTAATCAATTGAAGATTTGTGTGTTTTTTTTATTCCATGTTTGATTCATGACTGAAAGCATGAATCAAACATGGAAACTTAATTTTGTACTATATCCCTATTCAAAGCATCTTTTTAAAAGGTTCATTGTGCTTGTATCTACTCCACGTTTAACATTTGAATGACTTCCCTTTGATTAATTTGAATGTTGATATGATACTTATGTTGTTTTGCATTTGAATTATAAACATGTTTTATTTGAACCCTTTGAAAACCAACTATTTTCATTACTAGACATGGGAATTAAATGCACCAGAATCGTGTCCTGTACTTGATCTTTGGTTGGCAAAATGAATTTACATGATTTTCATTATGAGTTGAGGGTTTGTATTATGTTCTGTACTCCATATTTTCATTACCAGGGGTGCTCAAACTTCATGACCGAAACCTTGAGATTTATACTATGATTATGTAGGGGTTTTGCATGGTTTCTTTCCATTTTATTCGCTCATATTTGTTTCTCCTACTCCCGCCATCTAAACCCAGAGCTACCTTGAGTCGCCCCTATTATAGTCCAGTCATATTTCTAATGGCTCCTGTTGTTTGAATAGAGATGAATGGCTCTCAAGCATTGTTGTCTCATGATGATGTTGTCGAGGATTTGAAAGGCCAGGGTTGGGAAACCTTTATAAAAGGGTTCAAAGGGTATAACCTTCGCATGCCTAAGGAATTTGCACAAACTTTTTATGGGTATAGAGAAAATGTTGGAGATATTTAGTTGGAGGTGACTGAGGATTTTATCAGCGAAGCCACAGGAATTCCATCCATTGGTCATAAGTGGTTCAAGAAATCAAAAATAGAAGAAGTGCCCAGGGGCCTCTTCATGACCTCCAGAAAGATTGATTGCTATGAGAAAGGTATTCATGTTTCTTTTCTTAAGGTTAGATGGCATGGTCTCTTGTCAGTTCTTAAACATTTTGTGACTTGTGAGGTCCGTTATGGTCTAGTATTTCTTTACCATATATGGTTGCTTATGCACTTTATAGGTTTTCATTTGAATGTGTCGTTTTATTTGCTGAGGAGTCTGTACAAGATGTCTAAGAGGTATAAAAAACAGAGCCTTGACTCTAGTCTCTTTCACCAATGTTTAATTAAAATGTTGTTGGTTCATCATTTGACAACCCTGGGTGATGACTGGGAGGGGTTCTTAAATTGAAATGGCTTTGCAACAATCATTCCTATAGAAACCCCTGTTTTGGGTGAACCACTGATAGGGGAATAGTTTGATTGTTCAAGTAATGGGCTAGAATCTCTGAAGCAAAACCCTCATGATGAGGCAATACCCGATCATATTTTACATGGGCAACAATATGTTGGTTCTAGGTTGAATGAAACCCTTATGCACAAATTAGTTGTTGGCCCTAAAGCCACTGTAAAAAATGATAGAAAAACCTCACAAATAGTCAAAACAGAAGCATGCAACATAAGGGTTTCAAAATAAAAGGGTTGGTCAACTAATCTCGAGAATTTTAAGGAATCGATCTAAACCTCATTTGAGCTTGATCGATCTGATCGAGATCAATGAGGTCTCAAATCCTGAAATTGAAATTTTCCTCGCAGAAGAAGACTTAGATTGTCATAAATCGGATCCTACTCAGCCATACAACTTTGTTATAATATTCCACCGTGTCTCGAGGGTAGCAAGGGGTTTATTGATATTAAGCTTGGTCAAGGGCTGACAACAGGTAGTGTTGATATTCTTACACCCAACTATACTCTCCATCGACATATCACTCCTTCTGTGCATTGTGAGGTCTGCTTGCATTAGATTGAATGGTACTATAATGATATCCCCATTCTCCAAGAAAGAATTAAAGTGCTCAAAAACCACAATGCATTGCTCATGAAAGAAAATCATGACCTCAGAACAAACGAACAGAGACAAGCCAAGCGTCTTAATAAGACATGCACCATTGTGATAAAGAATGTAGACAATGTGAATGCAATAATCAATTCTGAGCTATCTTGATCTATGTTTAGTCATTGATTAAATGGTAAACCAATTTTTTTCCTTTTATTACAATCATGTTATTTTTTGAATCAAATCGGTTAAATTTAGGTTTCTTTTGCCAATACAAGACTGACTACATAATCTCACGATTCTGTAGCCAAGTCATTTTTATATAAAATTTAGTAATTAATTGTTAATAAATTATCTAACTTGTTCCTATTTCGTTTTCAAGATGTGATATATCTTGATGATGGTTTTATGAAGTGGAACATGTTCGATTTAGATGATAAGTATCTCCCTCCTGTTCACTTTGTAAATAGAAAGAATTTGTTTTTATTAGTATTTCAAGATACAGTTTGATTATGAGTGGTTGTAGGCCCTCCATATTTGTAATATTTTGATCTTATGGGATCTGATCCTATCCTTGGAGATAGGGAGTTGAGATTTCAAAAACTCTTTAAATACTCTCTATTTTGTAAATGAAAGGCATCTTGGCCTGGAACCAAAGATGGACGAATGATTTTTCAAGACTTAATAGAACAACGTACAACACTTTGGCTTTAATCCTTTGTAAATGGTGTTTCATTAATGTTTTGTTTTATTTCATCTTGGTATATTAATATGTCATGTAGCTTTAGACTCATTAATATGTTATGTTTGAGGATGTTCGTTTAATAAATATCATTCAGGATTTCTTGTTCCAGATATTGACACTGTGATCATCTTTTCAATTTGAGTCTCAAGATTTCTCTTTGATGTTTAGTTGAACAATGAAATGAATGTGTTACACTCATATTTATATGAATGTAATCATTTGTGATCATAATATCACAGGATTAATTTGTGTTCCATATTATGTTATTAAACTTCGGTTACCAATCCATTCTATGAATTTATTCATAACAGTTTCAATATAAGTCTATTGCAGATTTATCTCGTAGGTGTGGCAGCTGGATGCTCTTGATTCATACAAAGGCACAAGCACATTTAATGAACTAACATCAGGTTATCTTCTTTTTGTTTCTAATTTCCATCATTTATGTATTAGTGAAACCATAAATTTTATATCATCTTTTGACTATCTGTACATCAGTGTTTCATAGTTAAGTTAAGTCAAGTTTTGCTAGATTTATAGAAAGAAGACAAAAAATATTCAAATGTGCTTTCTTTATCTACTTCTCAAAAGAAATTATTCTTACATTGATTTTGTAAGTTTCCAGTAAAACTTGCAACCTGTAAATGTTGTTCATAAGTGAGATTTTTATGTTTTCTTTTTGCTTAAATACATTTACAATAGTTATATTAGAGTATGTATATATATATATATATATATATATATATATATAT
>JASDQU010108509.1:130159-151557 GCA_032191745.1 Picea mariana | reverse complement strand
ATATATATATATATATATATATATATATATATATATAATAGTTTTTAACATTCGTTAGTTATCCCTTTCTCTTTATTTTAGGACTTTATATTGGCTAACGGAGCCATTAAACCCATCAGAACAAGTTACACCAAACGGCTTGGGTTACTTAGACAAGCGTTGACCATACTTTTTCTTCTAGTTGACGGCCGATCAATTTTGCCCGCCAACATAACTGCAAAATATTTATCACTCCTAGTCACCCTCTTCTTCTTGCTTGAATCTGAATGCACAATCCTTTCAACAGAGGTAGGAGTTTGTCTTTTGGACTCTAGTGTGTTAGCGTCAGAAGTCACTCCTGGATTGCTTGCAGGAGCAGAGCCCAAAGCCCATCAGTTTTATGTCATGATTTAATAAATGGGGGTGATCAAATGGGTAAAGAATCAAGAAGATAAAACTTTGACTCAGGAGATAGGGCCTGGTATGTATGCAGCAAGGGAGGTCTTGATCCAACTTCTATCAGTAAATGGATTAAAGGGTGACAGAGGGAAGACTTGTGAGAAGGGCGAGCAAGACTGCCTCGGGCGACAAGCCTTCGAAAGCTTGAGGAAGAAAAACTCAGAAGCCAAGATCCTCTTGGTCCGAAGCTTCAAGGAGCTGAAGAGTGACTAAATTGGATCCTCCAATTCTGAGTCGTTCAACGCTACAAAAATAACAAAAACCAATTAGAAACAATGTAACTGTTACAGTGATCCAACCTACATCATCCTATAACAGCTACAACTCGACTGGATCCTCCAATTCTGAGCCGTTCTAACACAGTAAACAGAGAGATGAAAAAGAAGCTGACATCCATAAAGTAAGAAGTCTCAAATGCCTTATACATTAACCAGAGCGACCAACGCTTCCTCAAAACTTTACAATCGGGAGCTTTGCTCAACCATCGATACTTACAAAATACAAAGACTGAGTCTATATACTTAGGAAAATTCACCTCACAGAGGCGTGCCCAGTCACCCAAGGCTTGGTGTCCCTTTATTCAAACTCATATTGATATCTTTCTTTAAGTGCCACCTTAACTACGCATGGCTCTTGTAAGGAGGGTAGCTGAGCCATTAAGTGTTGGGCTAGCATGCGTAGAATTCTCTATCGAGTCGAGGACTTCGGCATGGCTTCTTTGAGAAAATCGATACATGGGACCTCTTTGAGCAGGCGGCTTGCCAGACCCTCCATTCCCCTCACTTAATGAATGAAAGGAGGTTTCAACCACCCGCTCTTGCCTTCATTTACTTCAATGCTAGAAACAATATTGAGATCAGATCCGATGGCACCTAGAGATCACGATGATCCCCTCTGTAAATGAACTCGATGCCTTTGAACTTCTTTACACAACTCCTTTCTTTCCCCAGGTGACCATGGGCTGTGACCACGTGCTTATTCCCAAGGCGCTTTCGGCGTTCGTGAATGGGAAGGAGCTAATCCCTGCTTTTGAAATCGTGATGAGTGAAACGCCAAGACGACTCAATTTGGTGCCACGCATCCTTCAAATATGACGTCTCTTAACTCTCCCGACGATACTGTGGGCCCGGGTCCGAGACTCTCCCGGTACCTCGCGCATCAGAATATAATGGAGCTTCTCTTTGCGCCTCGGAGTCGCGATGGGAGAGACGCCGAGATGGCTCAATTTGCCTCCATGTGTCCCCTTTGGATGGATGGTTGAAAAGGTTTCGCGATGTCGCGGGCCCCAGTTTCATTGCTTTCGGCGCTGTCGAGGTTCAGGGTTTCAAGATGTTCAAAGACATAAAACCTTCTCCCTTTGAACTCGCGACTGCCCAAAATCCGATGTGACCAGATCTCGTGCCACGTGCCCTTTGGGATGAACGACTGCCATCCATTCCTGAACATGCTATGGGCACCATCCATTGCGCTAATCTTGGCGCAGCTTTGATAATCACGATTTCCCACCCACCGTTGATTTGATCCTTTGGATACATCCTAAACGTTGAAATTAGAGCGCTCGCTTGCTTGATCTGGGCCCGAAATGGATTTCTTCTGTGTGTTGTTCTTGGGTGCTTCTCGTGCAGCTTGCAAACCCGGATATCCCTATGACGAAGACAAGTAATGTTGCTAACATTAGGCTCCACGGGGGATAGAGTCATCCCTGTGATGCTCTAAGGAATCATTTTGCAGTTCCAGTGCCTTGCTGATGGGCTATGGAGTCAGTTACTAAGACAAAACAATAAAAGTAAAAACAAAGAACAGAAAGGAAAATATTTACAAAACAAAGGGGCCATCGAAGGCTTAGACAAAACATTTTTTAAGAAAATGCCCATTTACTGGGCTGCTGAAAACCTCTTCACCTTCCAAATCTTGCAGTCGATATGTATTATTTGAGAAAACTTCAGAGATTTTGAAAGGCCCGATCCACAAGGCTTCGAATTTGTTGTGCTTGCCCTTATCTTGTTTAGGAGCATTCCATTTCAGCACCAAGTCTCCTATCTGAAATCCTTCCCTCTTGGCCCCTTTATTGAAAACTTGCTTGATCCTTTGCTGATGATCCTGAATTCTGTCTATTACCTGCTCTCTGGTCTGCTGGACTTCTACTAGTTGGTGAATCCTTTTGACCATGTCATTAGGCTCTTCTTGATAATCCTGGAAGAATTTTGCTACGGGAATGGCCAACTGAGAAGGGAAGACAACTTCTGCTCCGTATACTAACTGGAAAGGGGAGATGCCTATAGATCTCTTTGTAGTCACCCGATCATCCCATAGAGAGAATTTCAGCTTTGAATTCCAAGCCTTTTTGTTGTCCTCCAATAATCTTTTGATGATCCTTATGAGACTTTTATTGGAGGATTCTACTAAACCATTTCCCTGGGGATAGTACGGAGTGGAGTGAATCAGCTTGATTCCGAATTGCTCACAGAACTTAACCAGCGGTTCAGCCTTGAATGAGGCTGCATTATCTGTAACGATCTTTCTTGGGCAACTGAATCTTGTGATGAGGTCTTCCAAGAATCCAATAATTACCTTGTGGGAATCACTCCTGGTGGGGATAGCTTCAATCCATTTGGTAAAGAATTATGTGGCAGTCAGGATCCATCTGTGCTACCCACTGGAAGCAAGGTGGATTTCTCCAATAAAATCTAGGCCCCATTGATGGAAGGGTCCCGAAACAACCACAGGCTGTAAAGGCAGAGACTTGAGCTACTGCTTTCCTGAAAATCTCTAGCATGTAATATAGGCTCTAACTCTTCTATGAAGATCAATGAACAAGGTGGGCCAGTAGTATCCAGCTCTGAGAATTTTGTGGGCTGTGGCCTTCCAGAAGTGGTGCCCTCCACATAGGCCGCTGTGAAATTCAAACGTGATCCTGTCGGCTTCTTATGGATCCATGCATTTTAACAGTACCCCCAGGGGGTCTTTCCAGTATAATATTTGATCAATAAGGTAATATCTGATCGCCTTGAGCTTCAGAGATCTTGCTTTGTTTCTCGGCAAGCCATCTGGAGGCCGCCACTCCTACAGGAAGTATATGACATCCTTATACTAAGGACATCGAGCTAATGGGGGATCTCTTCGAGGGTCCATTTCAGACAGCCGAATTTGTGGAATTCTTGAGCATTCATTTATGAAATTTATCCCCAGAGCTTGGTAGTTTGCTTTAGCCAACAGCTTGGCTAAAACTTGACCTTTGATCAATTTGGTGGGCCTTATTTCCAGGTCGAATTCCATAATTTTGGCTATCCATTTACTCCTTCTCCCATCTATGTCAGGCTAAATAAGAATGTCTTTAACAGCAGCTGAGGGGACATAGGCGATGATTTTTGACTGTAGGACATAGGTTCTAAAAGCTTTGAGAGATTTTACTAGAGCATAGGCCTGCTTCTCCATAGTGTCATACCTGACTTCGGCATCCCTCAATGCTCGGCTGAAATAAGCAATAGGCTGCTCTAGCCCCATGTCGTTTGTCTGTAATAGAACAGCAGCCACTGTGTCAGGTGAGTCAAAGGGAAAAATAAGGAAATCCTTTGAGTAGTCGGGGATAATAAGCATAGGGGTTTCTGTTAGGGCCTTCTTTATTTTCTCAAAGGAATGTTGCGATTCGGAAGTCCATTTTACTTCACTTCCTTTCCTTAACATGGCTGTTATAAGTTTCACCTCCTCAGCAAAGTTAGGCACAAACCTCCTCAGAAAATTAATCTTGCCGAGGAAAGATTGGACCTCCTTCTTGGACCTCAGGATCGATAAGGCTTGTATCAACTCAACTCTGCTGGGGTCAATTCTGACTCCTTCCACTGATAATATGTGGCCTAGTAACTTTCCCTCTTGCATGGTGAATAGAGATTTCTTGGGGTTTAATGAAATGCCAAAATTTCTGCATTTCAAGAAAACCTTCCTGAGATGGAAACGGTGTTCTTTATCAGATTTTGAAAACACTGTGATGTCATCCAGATAAACGACCACAAATTTATCCTTTTCCCCAACGAAAGCTATGTCCATGTCACGCTGGAACGTTGCCCCTGCATTCATTAATCCAAACGACATCTTGGCGTACATGAATGTGCCCCATGGAGTGGTGAATGTTGTCTTTTCCCTATCCTCGGGCAAAAAAGAGACTTGATTGTAGCCAGAGAAACCATCAATCATGGACATCCTGGAAGCTCCTGTTACCCTCTCCAGTATATGTTCCATCTTTGGCAAGGGGTAGTTATCCTTTCGTGAGCTCCTGTTCAGGTTTCTGAAGTCTACACAGAGCCAGATCTCTCCATTCTTTTTCCTTACTGGCACCAAGTTGGCCACCCACTCTAAATATCTCAGTGGTACAATGATCTGAGCTTGAAGCAGCTTCTTCACTTCCCTCTCCATGATAGGCAGCAACATAGGATTGATCTGTCTCAGCTTCTGCCTAAATGGCTTTGCCTCCTCTTTTAGTGGGATTTTATGCTCGATGACAGAGGTGTCATAGGTTGTGAGGTCTTCGTAGGTCCAGGAAAACACATCAGCAAATTCCCTCAAAAGTCCAATGTATTCGGACCTCTGCTCCTTTGTTAGACTTCTCGACAATTTGACAAACTTGGGCTCACTCTCGGTCCCAATGTTGCACTGAGTAGTACTAGTGTCATCCTCTGAGGTCTCTCCTTTTAATGACACATAATTTCTATCAAAAATCCTTTCCAAAGGAACCAGTCCTCTTGGAATATGATTGATGGGCAACTGCACAATATTACGCTCTGCAATCTTATTCAGAAAATTACCCCCACCAGTCTTTTCTTCAGAGACAGATTCTTGGTCGATGTGCATCTCTGAAAATTCTTCGACAGTCTCCAAGAACTTCTTGATCTCGAGATCATCCTTGAATACCTTCCAATGTTTGACGTTGTTAGGTATGGAGGGCCTGTATTTCACTTCCACATCATATCTGAATTTAGGCGGCAAGGGTACTTTGAAGTTACTAGCTGCTGTAACCAAGGAATTTTCCATCATGTTCTCCTCTCTTGGGATGAAAGAAATGTTAAATGCTGAGAAGAAAGTGTCAACTAGGTCCCACACCTCATTTCTGTAGCTTCTGAGTTGAGGATTCTTAGCCTGATAAGCGTTTCTGATCTGTTGGACTACCAACTCTGCATCACCGAACACTGCTACCTCCTGAATTCCCATTTCCCTCACAGCTCTTAATCCTAGAACAAGATCCTCATACTCTGCCACATTATTGGTAGCTTCAAATTCTAGTTTGTACGATAGAGATATGCTTTCCTGAGCAGGTGACATGAAAACCACCCCAGCTCTAGCGCCTTCCCTAGAAGAGGCTCCATCAAAGAACATTTTCCAGATGGGGGTGATGGATGGAGGAAATTTAGGGGAAATGGTGGGCTTCTTTGTGAGTTTAAGAGGAGGTTTGGGAGCATGGGTGATTTGAAGCACACTAGAACCTAAATCAGTGTCCAAGGAAAAAATGGGATGGTTGGTAGGGTTGGCCTCATCACTGATTATATAGGCCAGTTGGGCTTCCCTGTATAGTCTTCTATGCTCTCCTCCAAATACCGGGATAGTAACGTATGTGAGGTCCATATGCAAAGTTCCCCCCAGTCTTTTTATCCAAGATCTTGATAACAACATACCAAACTTGGGGGGAACATCAGCTACTATGATATCCACGACCACACTTTTCATGGGCAACTGGAACAAGGTCACGACCAGGTCTTTGATCACCCTGAGACATTGAACTTTCCTGGAGTCAAAGGAATAGAGGTCATGATAAGCTCAGGTGACTTCTAGTCCTAACTCTTCCATGATAGTTTTGGGCATGAGGTTGTGAGAAGCCCCCGAATCCATCAAGCAATTGTGCAGTACCTTGTCATGTATGTTCAAGGAAGTGTAGAAGGGAGGGGATGAGTCATTCCTGTCTTCTACCATAGGACCTAGAATAACTACAGGCTTTTCATCTTGTAAATTGATGGAGTCTGTGGGAAGGCATGAGACCTCAGACTGTAGAAGCTCAGAGAAGCATTTCTTGAACTCTTCATGTTTAATCAATTCTGTCAAGGGCACAGAGATTCTGATTTTTTGAATTTCATGCTCCAAATTAAAAGAAGATGAGAGCTTTGGGATTTCTCTTATTTTGGGAGCATGACTTTGGATAATGGGAGAGAGGGGTTGGGTCTTCTTACCTCTGTGGTTGTCTACTGCTTCATCTGTAGGCTTCTCTATTCTAGTGGACCGCTCAGGAACATCAGGTGCTACTGTCCTTTTCTTGGAACGCAGATCATACCTGCCTTGGCCACCACTAGCCTTGTCTCCTTTGCTCAGTTCATTTAGCTAACTGTCCATGAGAGACTCCTTGTATGCTAATTGAGTGAGATGAGGAAAAGGAGGAGTGTCTCCAAAGCAATGGATTTCAGGACCAAGCTCATCTATTTCCCCTTATTCCTCCTCGGCCACAAAATTATTTTGAAAAGGGGCCTGAATCTTCTGGTCTTCTCTGCCTCTTCCTTTCTCCCTTTGCACAGTCGGGGAAGCAATATTGTTGGGCCTTCTAAAACCTCCTCCCTTTTCAATGTTTTAGGGGCCTTTGTATGCTTGCCTCCCTTCCACCCTCATTCTCTCCATCTCTGCAGACAGAGACTTCACCATCCTGGTCAGTTCATCCACTTGAGGGTGGGGCATTGATGGGCCAGAAGTCGAGGCTTCCGACCTTCCCTTTATCATGTCTGCGTCAGTCTTACTTCTCAGTCTATCAGCTGCTAACACATTGGATTCCACTTCTATGGCCGCATCTTTCATTTGAGCCAAGGAGGTGTCTCTTCTTTCTCTCAGTAATAGACAAAAATCGGGGCCAAACGCACTAGCATAAGAGATCTTGGCCAAGGCTTCTGAAGGCTTTATCTCGGCAGGGATTTTATTATACATCTTATTGAATCTTTTGGAGAAGTCAGAGACAAAATCTCCTTCCATATTCTTCAGAGACCTAAACTCTGTCATGTAGTACATGAAATCTTTCCTATCACCCCACTGCCTCAGGAAATCATTATCCAGGGCTTTGATCCCAGCAATAGATCTGGGGGCCAATCCTATGAACCATTTCCTCACCCCGCCATCCAGGCTCTAGACAAAGACTCTCATCCAGACATCTTCATTTTCAATGTTGAGGTTGTCTGCATAACTGTAGAAAGTAGCCAGGTGCTCTTCGGCAGTTATGTCTCCTTCCCCAGTGAACTTAGGCATATACTTCAAGTAGTCTCCAGCAGGGAGAGGATTCATAGGATGGGGTAGGATTAAGGGAGCATATCTGGCAGCAACTATGGCGTCCATTCTATTCATAGGGGGATTGGCACCAACCATAGGAATATTAGGTGGGGGAGAGCTTGGAGGGGAAGGAGNTGTCTGCATAACTGTAGAAAGTAGCCAGGTGCTCTTCGGCAGTTATGTCTCCTTCCCCAGTGAACTTAGGCATATACTTCAAGTAGTCTCCAGCAGGGAGAGGATTCATAGGATGGGGTAGGATTAAGGGAGCATATCTGGCAGCAACTATGGCATCCATTCTATTCATAGGGGGATTGGCACCAACCATAGGAATATTAGGTGGGGGAGAGCTTGGAGGGGAAGGAGTTCGTAAAGGGGCTACTGAGAATGAGTCTCGAAGTGGAGTGGGAAACAAGAGAGGATTCAAGGAGAAAGCTAACGAGCTCAAGTTAGCAGGTGTTTTTCTTTGTGCAGGAGTGGGGAAATATTCTTTAGTCCTAGGTCTATGCCAAGGTACAACTTCAGAGGAGAGGGGAGTGACAAGTATTTCTCCTTCCAATCCTAGACTAGGAGGGGAAAACTCAGCAGGAACACTCCCAAAATTCAGGAAACTGGAAACCTCTTAAGGAGGTCTCTTGAGAAACTGAGGAGAAGAAAATGGAGTTCCTACAGAAGGAGATGGCGGATTACCTGGTTCGGCGATGGAAGCTTCTTCTTCAGAGCTCTTTCCTCTTTTGAAAACCACCTCTAAATCAGTTTCATGTGTAGCTAGAGGCAGCTATGGATGAGACCGCGTGTGTCTGCCTCTGAAAGCCACAATTAATAGAGCAGGTTCTCCCCAGCGGAGTCGTCACAATGGAGTCGCCAGGTGCACAGTAGCAATCCTAAAAGGCTCTGATACCCGATGCACCTTCGGAATAAGAGGTTCATTGTCGTTCAATCCCGGGGAAAACCTTCAACTTCATCCCTGACAACGACGCCAGGAATGTTAGCATCAGAAGTCACTCCTGGATTGCTTGCAAGAGCAGAGCCCAACACCCATAAATTTTGTGTCACAATTTAATAAATGGGGGTGATCAAATGGGTAAAGAATCAAGAAGATAAAACTTTGACTCAGGAAACCGGTCCTAGTATGTATGCAGCAAGGGAGGTCTTGATCCAACTTCTGTCAGTAAATGGATTAAAGGGTGACAGAGGGAAGACTTGTGATAAGGGCGAGCAATACTGCCTCAGGCGACAAGCCTTCGGAAGCTTGAGGAAGAAAACCTCAGAAGCCAAGATCCTCTTGGTCTGAAGCTTCAAGGAGCTGAAGAGTGACTCAACTGGATCCTCCAATTCTGAGTCGTTCAGCGCTACAAAAATAACAGGAACTGATTAGAAACAATGTAACTGTTACAGTGATCCAACCTACATCATCCTATAACAGCTACAACTCGACCGGATCCTCCAATTTCGAGCCGTTCTAACACAGTCAACAAAGAGATGAAAAAGAAGATGACATCCATAAAGTAAGAAGTCTCAAATGCCTTATACATTAACCAGAGCGACCAACGCTTCCTCAAAAATTTACAATCGGGAGCTTTTCTCAACCATCGATACTTACAAAATACAAAGACTGAGTCTATATACTCAGGAAAATTCACCTCACAGAGGCGTGCCCAGTCACCCAAGGCTTGGTGTCCCTTTAGTCAAACTCGTACTGATATCTTTCTTTAAGTGCCACCTTAACTACGCATGGCTCCTATAAGGAGGGTAGCTAAGCCATTAAGTGTTGGGCTAGCGTGCGCAGACTTCTCTATCGAGTCGAGGACTTTGGCATGGCTTCTTTGAGAAAATCGATACACAGGACCTCTTCGAGCAGGCATCTTTCCAGACCCTCCATTCCCCTCACTTAATGAATGAAAGGAGGTTTCAACCACTCGCTCTTGCCTTCATTTACTTCAATTCTAGAAACAGTATTGAGATCGGATCTGATGGCACCTGGAGATCACGATGATCCCCTCTGTAATTGAACTCAGTGCCTTTGGCCTTCTTTACACAGCTCCTTTCTTTCCCCAGGTGACCACGGGCTGTGACCACATGATTATTCCCAAGGCGCTTTCGACGTTCACGAATGGGAAGGAGCTAATCCCTGCTTTTGAAATCGCGATGAGGGAAACGCCGAGATGGCTCAATCTGGTGCCACGCATCCTTCAAATCTGACGGCTCTTAACTCTCCCGACGATACTGTGAGCCCGGGTCGGGGACTCTCCCGACACCTCGTGCATCGGAATATAACAGAGCTTCTCTTTGTGCCTTGGAGTCGCGATGGGCAAAACGCCGAGATGGCTCAATTTTCCGCCATGTGTCCCCTTTGGATGGACGGTTGAAAAGTTTTTGTGATGTCACGGGCCCCAGTTTCGGTGCTTTAGGCACTATTAGGGTTCGGGGTTTCGAGATGTTCAAAGACATAAAACCTTCTCCCTTTGAACTCGTGACTTCCCAAAAGCCGTTGTGACCAGATCTCATGCCACGTACCCTTTGGGATGAACGACTGTCATCCATTCCCGAACATGCTATGGGCACTATCCATTGCGCTAACCTCGACGCATCTTTTCTAATCGCGATTTCCCGCCCACCGCTGATCTGATCCTTTGGATACATCCTGAATGTTGAAATCAAAGCGCTCGCTTGCTTGATCTGGGCCCAAAATGGATTTCTTCTGTGTGTTGCGCTTGGGTGCTTCTCGTGCAGCCTGCAGACCTGGATATCCCTATGCTGAAGACAAGTAATGTTGCTAACATAGTGTAGAAGCAATATCTAACTTAAAATGTGATGTAGTTAGGAAATTTTCCCAGTGAGTGTTAGTTTTATTTAACTCTTCCATTACTAACATCTTGATTAGACCATAGAGAAAAACACTGGTATCTACCTACTTTGACTTAGCCTGGACTCTATCTGACATCTTACCAATACTTCTGAAAAGATAGAATGGAAGGTTCATGGATTATTTTCTAGTAAAGTGTAATAGTAATTTGATGTGGTATTGGTATACCATATTGAACCTCCCTTCACATGTGAAGTACCTTTGGATGACCATGAGCATCTTGTCAAAACATTCCAGCATGTGACTTATGGGAACTCCTTTAGATAGGTTGTCTCCTTGATATTAAGGCTTAAGGAATTATTTGGAGAAAGAAGAGTTTAATGACATGGCTTTAAAACATTTCTCACCACAATCAGGTATCTCTATAGCTACATAGATAGAATGCTCAAAAAATTCAAACTCTAGCATCCCCACCTTAGTCTTTTTCCCATTAAAATTAAGTGCAAACTCTTTGGCCACTTCAGGATGTCCTCCCCATATGTTTTGACAAAAATTGAGACAACCCACCCTCTGGAGAGGTTCCCTGAATAATGGTTCAAAATTGATGAGTTGCATGTCATATGGTTCATTTCTCAAAATATCTCCCCCCTTGTCAGTCTTTATGTTTTGTTGACTATCCATAATTATTGTTTGAAATATTTTTTATGTAAGATCTTATGATAGTTGTAATGTGAAAAATAAGGTAAACATGGATTTTAGGTCTTGATAATAGAGCTGGTATGCATGGAGTTCACTTGACTAAAAAATTCTACACAACAGTGGTATGAAGTGGAGAATTAAAAAAAAAGAAGAAGGAATGATAAGAGGGACAACAACTGAACCTTGAGTAAAATTGCAGATAGGAAAAAGATGAAACTTTGTAAAAACAGAGGGTTTGCAGTGCCAACCTGCACCGTAATAAAGCTCATTTTTATGAAGGATTTTCCATACTTTTCATGTCTGAGAGGGATCCCATACAAATGGTTAAAACATGGGTCTTAGAATGATTTCAAAATTACAAGGGTTTTGACAATCCAAATACAAGGATTCACTCAACCAGTTTGCAATGTGCAATTATGGTGCTGGGTTAAAACAGGCAGTTCGCAGTGCAAAGATATCAGTGGGAAAAAATGACTTGTTTGAAAAATAGAAATGTAGGATGACCCTAAGATAAAAATTTTGACTAATGGGAAAGTTTTAGAGAACCATAATAGCGGGTTTGAGAGTTGGAAGAACATGGACATTTAACAGTTCGTAGTGACAATTGTATAACAACTTTAATTCCTCTGTTGACCTTTAACCAACATGAAAATCATCAAGGAATACCTGATATATCTGGATTTGGGCTGGTGCTTTGTGAACCTAAGCTGGTCTTAAAAAAAGACATCCAATCTTGAACAATATTATTTAGCCAGTTCGTAGCACCAGTTTGCAACGCCATTCCACAACGCCAATTTCAAATTCCAGTAGCGTGCTACAAGGAAATTGTTAGAGTTTTTTCCTTGACATAATCTTTGAAAATCAAACTGAATGAAAGCGTTGAAGACAACGAAATTCCCCCTGACACATTTCCAAATTGCAATAATGAAAGATAAGTGCATGGGGTACTTCTTAGTACGTTGCGAACTTTTAGGTGAGTTGGAAGAAAATAGATCTGACCTCTAACTTGACATCTAAACGGTTGGAAAGTGACATAATGGAAAATTGTGTACACCTTTGAGACAAGACATATCATGATGATGATGTTTTATACCAATATTGTGACCCATGTGGAACCTTATTCTTATGATAATGAATAATCCCATAACACTAAGGCTCTAAAACAAGACTAAAACAATACTATGCTTATAGAAAAAACCAAAAATTTGAGTTATGAGATGAAATATAACCCAAATCCTAAGACTTAAAGACCTTATGACTTAAAACAAGAAAAAACCAAAGTGTTTTGACCCCTACACATCCTATGTGCTAACATCTTACTCCACGGAGGATGGAGACCTCTTCGTGAGGCTCCAAGAATATGCAGTTACAGTGCCTTATCGATTGGGCTAGGAATCGTTATTGAAAGAAAACAAAACTAACTAAAGACTGGTATTTACAATGAAAAGAAGCCACTCATGGATTTTAGAAAAAGTATCTCTTTAGAAAATTCCCATTGACTGGGCCACCGGGAAATTCAACATCTTCCAAATTCTGCAACTTAAAAATATTTTTTTGCAAAACTTCATAAATTTTAAAAGGGCCAACCCAAAGGGATTCAAATTTACCATGTTTTCCCTTATGTTACATTTGTGCATCCCATTTGAGTACCAGGTCTCCAAGATGAAAATATTCCTTCTTCACCTTCTTGTCAAAATCTTCTTTGATTTTTTGTTGATGGCTTTGTGCTTTATCAAAAAGTTGTTCCTTGGTTTTTTGTACTTCCACAAGTTAATGCATCCTTCTGATCATTTCATCCGGTTCCCATTTTTTATCTTGACGAAAATTTTCCATGGGTAAAGATAATTGAGTAGGAAAAACAACTTTAGTTCCATAAACCAACTTTAATTGATTGGTACCAATTGGCCTTTTGGTGGTTACTCTATCTTCCCATAGGGAAAACTTCATCTTTGAATCTCATGACTTCTTATTATCCTCCAACAAATTTTTTATGATCTTCACTAAGATTGTGTTCGAGGATTATGCTAATCCATTACCCTAAGGGTAATATGGAGTAGAGTGGATAAGCTGAATCCAAAAATTTTCACAAAACTTCACCAAAGGCCCGACTTTAAAAGTTGCAGCATTATCAGTAACAATTTTGTCTGGACAACCAAACCTTGATACAATGTCTTCCAGGAAGACAATAACTACTTTGTGTGTTGCATTTCTAGTAGGAATGGATTCTATCCACTTGGTGAAGTAATCAATAGCACTCAAAATCCAATGATGCTAACCACTTGAGGCTGGATTAATTTCTCCAATGAAGTTTAATTCCTTCTACTGAAAATGGCCAAATACCACTATGGGCTTCAGAGAAAAATATTTGATTTGTTGTTTTCTTGAGAATTTATAACATTTGTCACAAGTTTTGATCTTTTCACATACATCAGTGAATAAGCTATGCCAAAAGTACCCAGCTCTAAGTATCTTCTATGCTGTAGTCCTCCAAAATTAATGACCTCCACATAGACTCTCATGAAAATATCTCATAGTTTGTTTTGCCTCCTCTAGATCCAAACATCTTAAAAGAACCCCTACAAGATATTTCCAATACAAAATATGATCAACAATGCAATACCTGACTTCTTTAAGCTTCAAATCCCTCACTTTGGTCTTCTCAAGTCCAGTAGGAGGTTGAAAATTTTGCAAGAAATAGATGAGGTCCTTGTACCATCTGCATTCTATCAATTTTGAGTTGATTTGCAAGATTTTATTAGGAATATCAGTTTGTTGATTTACAGAATTATCATTCATCAAATTTACTCCCAATACCTTACAATTTGATTCAGTTAACAATCTAGCTAAACCTTGACCTTTCACCAGCTTGGTGGGTTTCATCTCAATATCAAACTCCATAATATTAGCAATCCACTGACTTCTTTTCCCATCTATACCAGGCTAAATCAGAATTTCTTTTACAGAGATTGAAGGAACATAAGCAATATTTTTTTAGTGAAGAACATATACCGTGGAATATTTTAGGGCTTTGATCAAAGCATAATCTTGTTTCTGCATGATGTCAAATCTGACTTCAACATCTCTCAAAGCCCTACTGAAAAAGGAAATAGCATGATCCATTCCATCTGAATTCTTCTAAAGAAGGACAACAACTAATGTATCATTTAATGCAAAAGAAAAAATAAAAAATTCCTTTGAGTAGTCAGGACTGATTAGAATAGGAGCATTAACCAAAGCTTGTTTTATTTGTTCAAAAGAACTCCTAGCTTCTGGTGTCCATTTTACTTCATTCCCTTTTCTCAACATGGCTATGATAAATTTGAAATACTCAACAAAGTTAGATATAAATCTCCTCAAGAATTTTATCTTACCTAAGAAGGACTGAATTTATTTCTTAGACCTTATGAGAGAAAGAGTTTTGATAACCTCTACTCTATTTGGGTCAATTTTTACTCCTCCAACTAAAACAATATGTCCTAGTAGCTTAGCTTTTTTCATGGAAAAAAGAGACTTCTTGGGATTAAGTGACAACCCATGTTTTTTGAACTTCAGGAACACATTTTCTAAATGATGGTAATGCTCTTGATCATATTTGGAAAACACTATGATATCATCCAAGTAGATGACCACAAACTTGTCTTTCTCTCCAATAAATGCAATGTCCATTACATGTTGGAAAGTTTCTTTTGCATTCATGAGACCGAAAGGAATCTTGGCATGCATGAATGTACCCCAAGGAGTGGTAAATTTTGTCTTTTCCCTGTCCTCTGGTAATACAAAAATCTGATTATAGCCCAAAAACACATCAATCATTGACATCCTAACTGAGCATGCCACCCTTTGCAAGATATGCTCCATTTTAGGTAATGGGTAATTGTATTTTCTGGAACACCTATTTAAGTTTCTAAGTCAACAAAAATCCTAATCTCACCATTCTTATTTCTGACAGGGACCAAATTATCTATATAATCAGAATACCTCAAAGGAATAATGATCTTGGCATCAAGTAATTTTTTGACCTATTTCTCCATAATGGGAAATAACATAGGGTTGATCTGCCTTAGTTTAAGTATAAATGGGTTGGTATTATCCTTCAAAGGTATTATATGATCAATTATTCTAGTATCATAAGTTTCCAAGTCCTCATACATCTGTGCAAAAACATCAGCAAATTCTTTCAACAATTTGATATATTCAGCCCTTTGATTTTCTGACAAACTACTGGACAATTTGACATATTTAGGTTCCTCTTCAGTACCTAGATTACGCTCTATCAGATCATCATTTTCACTTGAACCACTCAACTTCACATCCACATCATTGTTATCAAACAATATCTCCAAGGGAACCAATCCTTTAGGAATATGATTGCTAGGAAACCGAACAATTTTTTGATCTGTAATCTTGTTCAGAAATTTATCATCATGCCTATTTTTATCATCATCTGAATCTTGATCAATATGAAGAGAAGAAATCTCATCTACTGTTTCTAGAAACCTCTTTATTTCTTGATAATCTTCAAAAACCTTCCAATGATTGACATTATCATGTATAGAAGGTCTATATTTTACCTCAACATCATACTTAGGTTTGGGAGGTAGTGGGATTTTAAAATTACTGGCAGAAATAACTAAGGAATCAACCAATGTATTATCCTCTCTAGGAAAAAAAGATATGTTGAAGGCTAAGAATAAATTGTCAATAAGGTCCCATACCTCATTCCTATAAGCTCTCAGTATTGGATGCTTTGCTTGATAGATATTTCTGACTTTATGCACAATCAGATTTGCATCTCCAAAAACTGATCATTCTTGAATTTTCATGTCCTTTGCAATTCTAAGCCCCAAAACTAAGGATTCATATTCTGCAATGTTATTTGTGGTTTCAAATTCCAATTTTAAGGACAAGGTTATGACCTCCTGACAAGGAGAAATGAACACAACTCCAACACCAACACTATCTTTGGAAGATGCACCATCAAAATACATTTTCCAAGTTTGAGCACCCTGTCTAGATGTCTCACATGTTGTTAGTGACTGATTTTTTATTTCCAATGCTAACTGAGGAAAATCAGTCCGATGAAAAATAATAGATCCTAAATCAATATTAAATACCTTGATGGGATGGTTTGTTGTATTTCCATCATCACTAATGATATATGCAAGTTGTGCTTCTCTATACAGCCTTCTGTGTTCACCCCAAAAGACTCATATGGTATCATAAGAAAGATCCATTTTCAATGTCCCTCCTAACCTTTTGATCCATGATATAGACAATAACGTCCCAAACGTGGGAGGAACATTTGCAACTACAATATCCTTGACTATGCTCTTAATAAGTAGTTGAAAAAGAGTGACCACTAAATATTTAATAACTCCAAGACATTTTACTTTTCTTGAGTCAAAGAAATACAACTCATCATATGCTTTAGTGATTTCGAGACCCAATTCATCCATGACAACCATAGGCATCAAGTTGTGGGATGCACTTGAGTCCATAAGGCAATTATGTGAGATGTTATCATGTACATTCAAACAAGTGTAAAGGGAGGAGAGGAGTCATCTCTGTCTTCTACCAGTGGTCCCAATATAACTGCAGGTTTCTCATCCTGCAAGTTAACTGAGTATGTTGATTGGGAAGAAGATTCTGGATGCAACATTTTTGAAATAGATTTCTTGAAATCTTCATTTTTCATCAACTCTAGGAATGGGAAAGGAATTTTGATTTTCTAGATTTCATTCTCAAAGTTAAAATAGGATTGGGACTTAAGAATTTCCTTTGTCTCTTGAACAAGAGCTTTAATTATGGGTTGACGGTTCTCTTGTTTTGTTCCTTTATTTGGTGCAACCATTGTTTTGGGAGGAGTATCTGGTTTTTTAGGTTGATTAGATGTACTTGGTTTTCCCTCCTTTTGTTTTGACCTCAGATTGTATATGTTTTGAGTTTCATTCACTTTTTCTCCTTTACTTAACTCATTCAACTGATTTCTCATTAAAGACTCTTCATAAGAAGATTGGGTTAAATGAGGGGAAGCAACTATGTCCCCCAGACAATGAATTTATTGATCTGCTTCTTCATTATCTCCTTCTTGCTCATCCACCAAATTGTTCTGTAGAGGATTTTGAACCTTATGATCCTCTCTATTTCTGTGATCTCTCTGAATAATTTGAGGTGTATTGTTTTGTCTTCTGAAATTATTTCTATTTCCAAAATCTTTGGGGTTTCTATTTGTTTGTCTCCCTTCAAGTTTTAATTTTTCCATTTCCACCGAAAGTGACTTAACCATCTTAGTCAATTCATCAACCTAGGGATTAATTCTTGAAGAATCAAAATATGAGACTTTTCATTTTTGTTTTCTTCTATTCCTATAATATTTTCCCCTTAACTTATCTGTTGACAATATGTTTGATTCACCCTCTAGAGAAACATATTGCATTGGGCTAATGTTGTAGACCTTCTTTCTCTCAATAAAAGACAAAATTTTGGGTCAAAGGAACTTGTATAGGTTAGTTTAGCATAAGTTTCAATACATTTAATATCAGTAGGAATTTTATTATACATCTTGTTAAATTTTGTGATGCAATATAAGAAATCATTTTTGTCACCCCAATGTATTAAAAAAGAATCATCTAAGGCTTCAATTCCAACAATTGATCTATGAGATAGACTTCTAAACCAATTTCTAGCTTCTCCATCTAGACTTTGCACAAAAACCGTCATCCAGACATCTTCATTTTCAATATTCAAATTATCTGCATAACTGTAAAATGTAGCAAGATGCTCTTCTACAGTGAGATCTTCCTCTCTTGTGAACTTAGTCATATAATTAAGGTAATATCCTATTGGAAGAGCATTCATGGGTTGATGAAGCACTAATGGTGCATACCTAGAAGCCACAATGGCATCCATTCTGTTTTGAGGAGGATTAACCCTTGCCATTTGATTTTGAAAAGGAGGAATCTGAATTTTAGGACAAGTAGAAGGTGACTTGACAGGTAAATATGCAATTTGTATAACATATAGTCTTGTAAAAGGAGGAGTATAAGGTGGGGAAACTTCAGATTTAACAGAAAGTGGCTAAGTCTTGGATGAAGATGGGGGAATTTCAACAAAAACTAAGGTTCCTTCTTCTATAGTTCTATAAAATTTAAAATAATGGGGAGAAGAAGAACCTAAGAGAGGAAAATATTCCAAATTTTCAAGTCTAAACCACTTTACAAATTCAAGGGATGCAAGAAAATCAAAATTTTAAAGGTTTTCTTCTTTCAGCTTAGGAGAAAAAGTTGAATATTCTACAGGAAAATCTCCTAGTTGTGACTTTACAAGACTTTAAACAATAGATAAATGAGAAACATGAGAAACAAAAACTAGTGTATGGAAACCAGAGTCAGGAGAGTCTCCAGAAGTACTTAAAATTTTAGAAGAGGAGGCTCCTTGAAATAGTTTCCCTTCTTTATGATTTTTTCTAGATCAGGTTCAAGTGCAACCATAGGTGACTATGGATTAGACCGAGTGTGCCTACTCTTGGGATCCACAACTAAAATTTGGAGTTTCCAGGTGTACTATGCAATATTTTTGTTTACTTATTTCTATACGCCAACAAAATCAGTAGTGTCTTTGTCGTATAATCCATGTAAATATGTTCAATCTGTCCCCGAAAATGGTGCCAAAAATGTTAGCACTAGAAGTCACACCTAGATTGTTGTACATGTAAGATTAATACCCATTAGAATGTAAAGGATATAATTTTAAAGAGTGTGGAAAATGGATGTAAAAATCAGTTTTAAGATGTCCATCACAAATCCTTCCATGAAATACACACCAACAAGAAAGGATTTGAATAGTTTCAAATCAGGGTTTAAGAGATATAAATGATAGATGGAAGACTTAGAAAGAAAAGTGTAATATGTATATCAGTTTACATCGTGTATTACTGAAACAAATATGAAAGAAAACTCATTTGAATAAGAACTTCTTAATCCAAAGAGGAAAAACACTCTGATCAATTTACATACATTACCACAACAAGTCTTTTACTACAATAAAGAAACAACAACATGATCAATCCTTCAACAAAGACCGATATCAAAGTAAGACAAAAAAATAGATGATAGTGAGAATAAGATGGATTTTCACCATTAAAAGTTTCTTGGATCTGGTCCATACATCAAGAAAACTCTATTACATAAGAAGACTAAAAGCCAGAGTTTTCTTCCCAACTATTCCAAACCTTTTCCACACTTAAAATGACTTTTAAATAACTAAAATTATCCAAAAAATATTTACAATTCGTCCCTCAAATTCCTCATAGGATTACATTCCTAAGGGAAGCATGGAAACATGTGTACAACTAGAAAACAACAAACTATTATTTTGAAGGAAGATGATGGCAATGTATACAACAAGTCCTCAACAACTTAATGATGTGTCTTTATGTTTGCAGATCCTTGAGGAAGGTGGCCTTCCAAAGTGAAACTAATCCTCTGAGTGTTGGTACGATCTCCCATCCAAAATCTTCAAAAATATTAGTTCACAGTGCAACGCTACAAACTGCCCTGAAACAATCAGTTCACAGCGCCAATGAGTCTAGGCACTGCAAACTTTCGTGTAGCAACCTATTTTCTTTTGAAAATGTTTCAAATCCTTAAAACTTGTACCAGGGGTAGTGTAATTCTTCCAGGTATTCTACAAAATTATTACCATGATATATCCTTGGATAAAAACATAAACAACTGCTAAGTCTATCTCTAAATTCAAACCATGATTTAGTGTTGTAAATGCATGCAACATAAAACCTTGACAAAAATGATGTTGGTTTTAGAAAATCATTTTTTTTTTTTTTTTTTCCTGGAACTTCTTTTGGTAGCCACCTTAGCAAGCATATATAAGTTACTCTTTTCCACTTCTTCTCTGAAAGGTTGTAACCCTGCCTTTAATTTTCTGATTTAATCTTGGCAAGCTCTATTTTGCCTATAGACATTCTTGAGTTGCCTGTGAAGGGGAAAAAACCTGTTAGCCATGAACCTTGCTTTGTCAATTGTCTCCTCATAAACATCCAACATCTCCTTTATATTTAGCCAACATCTCTTGCTTCCTTAAGTTACCTCCTGAGCCTTTTGAAGGTAGGGTTACTTTCATGATGAGGAGTGTTGATTTCAATAACCTCTGTGGGATGCTTAGAATACTGAGATGTATATTTTTGCTGAGTTGAAGTCTATGTTGTATCATCCTTCATGATAACATGATGTCTGGCTGTTGATCTAGTAAATGGCCTTCTAGGTTTGACTTTGTTTGCAACAACTGGTGGGGAAAAAATAATATTTTTGCCTTTCAAGCCTCTTGATTTGATTGAAGGAATCTCCACGGGGGTAGTTTCTGCCACAGGTGAAACTTCTCTGTCAGGAGGTTGTGAAGGACCAACTTATTCTACTTCATCAGTAGCATGGAAATATTTGTCACTCCTAGTCACCCTCTTCTTATTGCTTGAATTTGAATGCACAATCATCTCAACATGTGTAGGAGTTTTGCTTTTGGACTGTGGTGTAGGAGCAATATCTAACTGAAAATGTGATGTAGTTAGGAAATTTTCCCAGTCAATGTTATTTTTCTTTAACTCTTCCATTAATAACATTGGTATCTACCTGCTTTGACCTAGCCTCGACTCTGTTTGACATCTTACCAATACTCCTAAAAAGATAGAATGAAAGGTTCATTGATTCTTTTCCAGTAAAATGTAATAGTAATCTGATGTGGTATTGGTATACCATATTGAAACTCCCTTCACATGTGAAGTACATTTGGATGACCATGAGAATATTATCAAAACATTCCATCATGTGACTTCTGGTACTCCTTTAGATATGTTGTCTCCTTGATATTCAGGCTTAAGGAATTCTTTGGAGAAATAAGAGTTTAGTGACATGGATTTAAACCATTTTTCACTACAGTAAGGTATCTCTGTAGTTTCAGAGATAGAATGCTCAGAAACTTCAAACTCCAACATTCCCACCTTAGTATTTTTTCCCATTAAAATTAAGTGCGAACTCTTTCGCAACTTCAAGATGTCCTCTTTGCATCTTTTGATAAAAATTGAGAGAACCCACTCTATGGAAAGCTTCCCTGAACAATGGTTCAAAGTTGATGAGTTGCATGTCATATGGTTCAGTTCTCA